>BLSH010278369.1:366848-385602 GCA_018402905.1 Glandirana rugosa
TGACACCCATAATGTGGTGGTGCACCATTTTGCTGGAACTATGATGTCGGTGATAGGGAATTGCTGGCCATCAAGTCGGCTTTGGAGGAATGGCGGTACCTCCTGGAAGGAGCAGCTCACCCGGTATTGGTTTTTACTGACCATTAAAACCATAAAAAAACCATATGCTGTGAAGATACGAGATGTGCAGCACCTGAAACTACAGATACTGGAAGCCTGTGCTAGCATTTCTCCTGCGGTGTTGCTATCAGTGTGTGAAGAGTGGGAGAAGAGGGTTGCATTGACAATCCAACACAATGGGCAGCACATTGAACACATTTTATAAGTGGTCAGAAACTTGTAAATAACTCATGAAAGAATAAAGTTACGTTAAAACCAAGCACACCATTGTTTTTCTTGTGAAATTCACAATAAGTTTGATGTGTCACATGACCCTCTTCCTATTGAAAATACAAAAGTTGGATTCAAAATGGCCGACTTCAATATGGTCGCCATGGTCACCACCCATCTTGAAAAGTTTCCCCCCTCACATATACTAATGTGCCACAAACAGGAAGTTAATATCACCAACCATTCCAATTTTATTAAGGTGTATCCATATAAATGGCCCACCCTGTATAAACATTTCTGAAATCAAAGACTACATGTGTTTTTAGAGTACCATTTCTAAATACTGCTGTTTTTGTTAGACCAAAGGTGATATAAAGAGTCATTGTATTTATTTGATGAAGATTTTCCTTTTGTTTGCTCACTTTGCAGCATTCTAATAAAAAAAAAATCTAAAATTCTTGATGTGACCGATTCGAAATGTATCGATTCTAATATTTTGAATCGGAAAAGTCTGTAAATTCGAAGAAAATTTAAAAAGAAGATATAAAATGAATTCCAAATACGAATCCCGAATACAAATTGAACGAATCAACCAAATTTAATTAAACTAAATAACTAGATTAATGAATCTAAATGAAACTAAACAAATTGTTCCAGTTGGCTTAAAGTGATTGTAAACCTCTGAAATGAAAAATAAACAAAGGTTTCCTTTCAATAGTGTGTACTAACCTCAATCTAAAGTACCTAGTATGATTTCTGTCTGTGTTCTCCTTTGTCTATCTGCATGAGTCACTTCTGACAAGAAATCCTGACACCAGGCAATCCCGAAAAATGGCCCTGCCCCCCCCAGCACACAGCAGGTACTGAACTGAAAGCCTCAGAGGTGCATGTTTCCCTATGAGACTGTACGGGAGGTGTCCATATACTCCACCCTTGTCTCAAATAATTTAAAAGGCTAAAAATAAAACCTATGGGGCTCACGGTCAAAGTTTAAAAACCTATAAATAATAAGAAAAGAGCATTTAAAAGTATAAAAATGAAGGAACATTATCATCATTTAAAAGTTACAGAATACATATATACTATGTAAAAAGGAAATGGAAAGAGAAGTACTTACCTAGGTGGATGCAGGATCTGTCCGATGCTGCATCTGTCTCCCCGCTGCCTCTAGCGCTGAGAATTGAGTGATCTAACACCTCCGGTGGCTTAGTTCTCACAGCTTCCCAAGCAGAGAGCTGCTGACTGTGAGTCACTGGCTCTCTGCTCTGCCCCCCCCCCCCCGTGCTCACTGGAGTGCTGGGCTGTGGAGGTGGTGGGAGCGGCCTGCTCGTGCTCTCAGTGGCTCGCCACTGCTGATCCAGGCATGTGGGCGGATCCCGATTCCATTGTCGTTATCTTGCCCGAGCCTGGACTGGCTCTGTGACATCAGCAGACAGCGGACTTTAGCCCACTGTCTGCTGAAAACGGGTCACAGGAGTGCAGAACAAACTGCAGTCCTGTGATCCACAGGAGAAGTACAGCCAAATGAGCTTTGGCTGTACTTCTCCTTTAAGGCTGCAAAAAGGAAATTAAGGCAGCAAAAATTCAAAAGGAATGACAGGTTGCAAAAGAGAGTAGAATGAACCCCAAAAATTCTTCAAATATATTATATACAAAACTGTAAAAAGGTCAGGTCGGAGCATGTAGGCCCTTTACAAAATAAGTTAGAGTTGGTGACAAAAGGAAAACAAATTTATTAATTACTAGTGTTGAGCGAACCCGAACTGTAACGTTCGGGTCTTTACCGAACTTTGGGGGGTCTGGGACCCGGGCCCAAACCCGGACATTTCAAAAAAAGTTTGGGTTCGGGTTCTGGGCTCTGGTAATTGATCATGCATGTTGAATAGCTGCAGGGCAGCCAATCAACAAGCGTTTCACTGGTTTGCCCTTAGAAGCCATCACAGCCATGCCTACTAATGGCATGGCTGTGAATGGCCAGTGCATCATGTGACCCAGCCTCTTTATAATCTGGAGTCACTTGATGCTGCAGTTACATGCTCTCTGAGACTCTGACTAGTGTAGGGAGAGGAAGCTGCCGGCGCTGTGATGGACAGATTGCAGACATTTTAACATCTCATCCTGCATCCTGAGATTACTACTACTGTTGCTCTGAGGGACAGATTGCAGACCTCAGCCTGTATTACACAACAATCTGATTGTGGACTAATTTGGGATTTCTAATACTGCTGCTTTGAGTGACAGATTGCAGATCAAACCCTGCATTACAGAACGATCTGACTGCACTAGGTAGAGGCTTCTGCTTAGAGGGACAAATTATTGTTCAAAAACCATCTCCTAGTTCTATAGGGAGAGGTTCTAGCTGTTGCTGTAAGTGACAGATTATTATTCAAAAATCATCGGCTACTCCTATAGGGCCAGGTTCCAGCTGTTGCTTAGAGGGACAGATTATTGTTCAAAAATCATCTCCTAGTTCTAAAGGGAGAGGTTCTAGCTGTTGCTGTAAGTGACAGATTATTGTTCAAAAATAATCGCTGCTGAGGGCATTCCCAAATGACACCGGGGGCTCAGTGGAAGCACAAGGCGAAGGCAGAGGAGGAGGAAGAGACCGCCAATGCAGCTGTGGCACCGCCAGCACCTCAGAAGGCAGGGTTAGCATGGCCGAAATGTGGCAAAGCTTTGTCAGCAGCCTGCCACAACAAACAGCACCACCAGCCGATAGACAACGTCTTAGCAGGAGGCAGCATTTCAGCAGCATGGTGCAAGAGTATGTGTGCACACGCCTACACGTACTGACTGATGGGTCTGCCCCATTCAACTTCTGGGTCTCCAAATTGGCCACATGGCCTGAGCTTGCTGTTTATGCCTTGGAGGTGATGACCTGCCCTGCAGCCAGTGTATTGTCTGAACGTGTGTTGTAGCACGGCAGGGGGCGTTATCACAGACAAGCGCAGCCGCCTGTCCACAGCCAACGTGGACAAGCTAACCTTTATTAAAGTGAACCAGGCATGGATCCCACAAGACTTGTCTGTACCTTGTGCAGAATAGACATTTAGACCGGACTCACACAGCCATTCGTATACTTGTTTTTTTGAATATGCCTCAATATTTTGGGGGCTACCCCAATTATAAACAAAAAAAAAACAGTGTTGGCTACCTCCTCCTACTCCTCCACCACCGCCACTTCCACCTACACTGCTACGGTCACGGCCTAGTCAACCTCTAGGCTCCAACTCTGCATCCACCCCCCCTTCCAATTTTTTTTATTTGATTTTAATTTATTTTCCCTATCCCCATTTTTTGTAGGGCTCTTGCCCTACTCTTACCCCCATTTTACTTCCTTTTGCAGCCCTCTAGCACTTGCCAGGACTTTGTTACAGCCATTTTTGTGCCTAAAAGTTCAGGTCCCCATTGACTTCCATGGGGTTCAGGGTCCGGGATAAAGTTTGGGTTGAGTTCGGTACCGAACCCGGACTTTTTCCCGAAGTTCGGCCGAACCCACCGAACCCAAACATGGGGGGGTTCGATCAACTCTATTAATTACCTTCTTCAGCTCTACGTATACAAAGGACCATGGGGAGGCTCAAGTCCATAATCAGAATAATATGTGCAAAGCCCCAAATGAACCATTATGGCTCAAAATTGATATGGTCCATAAATAATTAGATAGAAGGGTGAATAAAGCATGGCATACACCCATGTGTAATAAAATAGTTGAGCTCTGTTTTCAAAGCCATTGTTTCTAACCTTTAGGGACTCTTTAATGACTGGTATAGCACGAATGAACTGGCGTAAGGCCAATGTGGTGCCTATATTTAAAAAGAGATCACGGTCTTTACCAAGTAACTACAGAGTGGTTAGTTTAACTTCTATAGTTGGGAACATACTTGTCATGTACCTGAGAGGAGACTGAAATGGCCTGGTATCTCCAGCCCAGGCCCCACTGGAAGTAAAACAGAGGACACTGAGGGAGAGGAGGAACACGAGTGCCTGCAGATGTAGATCGGGGGACTTGCAGCAAAAGATGCGGTTTCAAGGCAGCAGGAGAACCATCAGGTCAGGAACAGTAGCCTTGTACAGTAGTTCAGCTGAGCTTAAGGAGGAACTCCACTTGCGTTGCAGGGCCGGGACGTGTGGCTGGTCAGAGCACTCAGCAGATTTGCAACAGGAACACTCAGCAGGGCACGGAACTGCAGCAGGAAACAGCCTGGCAGACACTCAAACGGGCTGGTAAGCCAGGAACAGAGACAGAAGTGTGGTCGCAGGATTAGCCAAGGTCATCAAAAGGTAGGCAGCGAGGTACCAAGAGCAGAGCCAAGTCAGGAACAAGCCGGGTCTGGAACTAGCAACAAGACAGAAGCAGAATCCGAGATCAGGTCAGGAGTAAACATGTGCACTGCCAAAAATGTGTTCATTTTCGTTTCATTCGTTTTTTTTTGTTTTTTTTTCGGGCCATTCGTTATGATCGCAATTCATACATTCGTAAATTCGTACATTCGTAAAGTCCTAATTTTGTAAATTTGCAATTTTGTAAATTCGCAAATTCTATAAATGCGAAAATCCGAAAATAAGAAAGAAAATCAGAAAATTTGAAAAAACGAAAACTAACTATGAAATTATAGGTATTGGAATTTCCTTTCAAATTTGGCTTAGTGAGCGTAATCTAAACAAATGGAACGGAATGAATTAATAATAAATAATAATAATAATAATAATAACTAAAATAATAGTTATAAACCAGGGGTCTCCAAACTATAGCCCTCCAGTTGTTCAGGAACTACAATTCCCATGATGCCTAGTCATGTCTGTAAATGTCAATGTTTTACAATGCCTCTTGGGATGTGTAGTTCCGCAACAGCTGGAGGGCCATGGTTTGGAGATCCCTGTTATAAAACTATTAAACTATAGGTATTGGAACTTTCTTTCAAAGTTGGCTGTTAGTGAACATAATCTAAACAAATGTAAGGGAAGGAATTAATAACAAATAATAATAATAAAAAGTTATTGTTATTGATTATTATTAATTTGTTAAGTTTCATTTGTTTAAATATGGCATTCATTATTTGGGATAATTCTTAGCTTTGGATAAATTTGTATTCATTATGTTCCCTAACAGCCAAATTTGAAAGGAAATTCCAATACCTATATTTTAATAGTTAGTAATAGTTAAGTTATTATTAGTTAGTTTTTCGGGTTTTCAAATTTTCGTTCTTGTTTTCAGATTTTCCTTCTTTTGAATTTTCTTTTGAATTTTCGCTCTTATTTTTGACTTCACGAATTTGTGAATTTTCGAATATTCAAATTTACGAATATTCAGAAAAATTTATTAAACGGGTTTTCACTAATTTGGATATTTCCGAATTAACAAATTTGTCGAAAATTTTTAAAAAACTATTTCGGAGCAAAACAAATTGCACATGTCTAGTCAAGAATAAGCCGAGTCAGCAACCAAGAGAACACATTGGAAGTACAAGGACACAGGGAAAAGCTGAAGATCAGTCAGCACAGGCAGAAGTATCCTTAACCGGTTCCACACCGCGCAGTATATTTACTGCGGCAGTGTGGACGGCTACCGCGAATCGCCGTAAAAAGGCGGTGATCTGCGGGATGCCGCTAGGGGGCGCGCGCACCCGCCGCACTCCTGAGGAGTGTGCCTGCGGCTCAGGCGGACCCGATGTCCACCGGTGAGCCACGATGAGCGGCCACAGCCAAAGAGCGGGGAACCGCCGATGTAAACACGACAGTTCCCCGCTCTGTCAGTGCAGGCATAGGAGATCTACTGATCCCTGTCACTGGGATCAGTTAGATCTCCTATGCCCATGTTAGCCCAGTCCCCCACAGTTAGACCACGCCTAGGGAACACAGTTAACCCCTAGCTCTCCCCCTGCAGGTTAACCCCTTCACTGCCAATGACATTTATACAGTAATCAGTGTCCGCCCCAATATTGCAGTACCGCTAAAAATCGCAGATCACCGCCATTACTAGTAAAAAAAACCAAAAACCCAGAAATTGATTCTCACCATCCGTAAACGCGCCCACTTTTGCACAAACCAATCAATAAACGCCGGTTGAGATTTTCTTTTTATCACAAATATGAGGAAGAATATAAATCGGCCAAAACCGATGAAAAAAAATGTTTTTTTATATTTTTTTTTGGATTTTGTATTTTAGCAAAAAGTAAGAAAAACAGTTTTTTTGCAAAATTGTCGCTCTTTTTTTGTTTATAGCGGTGATCAGAAATGACGCAGAGGGGATCAAATACCACCAAAAGAAAGCTCTATTTGTGGGAAAAAAAGGACGCAATTTTTGTTTGGGTTCAACGTCGCACGACATTGTCAGTTAAAGCGACGCAGTGCCGAATCTCAAAAACTGCTCTGGTCAGGAAGGGGGTAAAACTTTCCGTGGCTGAAGTGGTTAAAAAGTCAGTCTGGCACCAACATAAATCACGCGTGCATTCCTGATAGCAGTTCTGCCCATTTCTATTAGCCAAACGTCTTCCGGCATGCACATTTTTATTAGCCAAATCTGATTGGTATTCTCTGACAATACTGGAGAGTTTAATAAAAGACCACATTTTTTCTAGAAACATATTTTAACCACTTGCCGCCCGCCCTATAAACAAATGACGGCGGCAAAATGGTTCCGCTATCCTGACTGGTCGTCATATGATGTCCTCAGGATAACCCGTGATCACGCCCCGTGGGGGCGTGCATCGCGGTGATCGGTGGTGCTGTGTGTCAGTCTGACCCACCGCATTACCGATCTCGGTAAAAAGTGGAAGCTCTTTACCATGTGATCAGCCACGACGAATCACGGCTGGTCACAGTGTAAACAGGAAGAGACGTTTATCAACTTTTCCTCTACTTGCATCTGCAGATGTGAGTAAAGGAGAGCCGATCAGTGGCTCTCCTGATGGGGGGTTTGTGCTGATTGTTTATCAGCGCAGCCCCCCCCTAGGATCGCCACACTGGACCACCAGGGTGCCTGCCCAGGACTACCAAGGAGAGCCCACCCAGGACCACCAGGGAGCCGACCAGGACCACCCGGGAGACCACCAAGCAAGCCCATCCTGACCACCAGGGAGCTGATCCTAGACCACCAGGTAAGGGGCACAGTGCCCTACATGGATAGTGCCAAACTCTGATGCCACCCTAGACCACCAGGGATGCAAAAAAAAATAGCCAAATAGCATTTCCACCTATCAGTGCCCACCAGTGCCACCTATCAGTGCCCACCATCAGTACTACCTATCAGTGCCCAGTGCCACCTATCAGTGCCCATCAGTGCCGTCTATGAGTGCCCATCAGTGCCACCTATGAGTTCCCATTAGTGCCGCTTATCAGTGCTGCATATCAATGCCGCCTATCAGTGCCCATCAGTGCCACCTCATCATTGCCAATCAGTACTGCCTCATCAGTGCCCGTTAGTGTAGCCTCATCAGTGCCAGTCAGTGATGGTGAAAATGTACTTATTTACAAAATTTTGTGACAGAAACAAAGAAAAACTTTTTTTTTTCAAACTTTTCAGTCTTTTTTTATTTGTAGTGCAAAAAATAAAAACCCCAGAGGTGATCAAATACCACCAAAAGAAAGCTCTATTTGTGGGGGAAAAAATCATAAAAATTTAATTTTGGTAAATTAATTGTCATTCAAAATGCATGAAAATTGGTCAGGGCGGGAAGGGGGGTAAGTGCCTGGTAATGACGTGACTAATCAATAGACTTATGCTTTATCATGCTTTTTGGGTATTTTTACCTTCCTCGTGATCAACTGTGGGCAAAGCACTGCCGGGACAAGGTTATCCAGGGCCCAGGGCAAACATTCCAAACTGCCCGTCAACCCCACCCCGCCCTTATGATGTGCAAGTTTAGAGGACCCTACACCCAGGGCCAGCAGTCACTTGCTTGTCAAACTCACTGCCGCTGTCACTACTGCTGTCACCTTTGCAACAGAAGAGAGGCCCCTCCAGTAAACCATTGCGCCCAGGGCAGCTGCCCCTCCCGCCAACCCCTTGTCCCGGCCCTGGGGCGAAGGATCGTGTAAATAGAGGTTTTCTATGTGTGTGAGTTTTTTGTTTTTTCTCTTGTACTAGATGGACTTTTGACTTTTTCAACCAGACTATGTAACTATGTAACTATGTAACGGGGACATGACCTCAAACTAACTGGAGGGAAGTTCAAAACTAATCTTAGAAAGTATTATTTTACTGAAAGGGTGGTTGATGATTGGAATAAACTACCAACAGAGGTTGTGAGACAGTCAACAGTAAATGGCTTCAAACATGCTTGGGATAAACATAAATCTATAGTCAAACAACAAGGTTAATGTGAAAACAAAAAACAAAAAAACAAAAACAAAAAAAAAATGATCAGACCACAGGACATGGTTCCAGTAATCCATGTCCTTAGTTGCTTGTCTTCAGCAAACTGTTTGCGGGCTTTCTTGTCCATCATCTTTAGAAGAAGCTTCCTTCTGGGATGACAGCCATGCAGACAAATTTGATGCAGTGTGTGGTGTATGGTCTGAGCACTGACAGGCTGACCTCCCACCCCTTCAACCTCTGCAGCAATCCCGGCAGCACTCATACATCTATTTCCCAAAGACAACCTCTGGATATGACGCTGAGCACGTGCACTCAACTTCTTTGGTCAAAATTTTTTTTTTTTAAAAAGGGGCAGACTCAATGGACTACTTAGTCTTTTTCTGCCATCACTTCTCTATGTTTCTAACTATGTAGCCTTCTTAAAGCCTTGAGTATGGAAATGGGAAAACAATAAGAACAGTGGGAAACATGAAAGAAAGAAGGAACTTGGCTGGACTTTCTTGAGCTAACGTAGTTTCTCAGATAACCTTAGTAGTTCAGCGATCAAATTCTTTTGATTTCTGGAGTTTCCCCTTAACCACTTCAGCCCCGGAAGGATTTCACACTTTAGGACCAGAGCACTTTTTGCGATTCGGCACTGCGCCGCTTTAACTGACAATTGCGCGGTCGTGCGGCGTTGTACCAAAACTAAATTTGCATCCTTTTTTTCCCACAAATAGAGCTTTCTTTCGGTGGTATTTGATCACCGCTGCATCATTTCTAATCGGCTCTATAAACAAAATAAAAGCGACAATTTTGCAAAAAAAACCAAATTTCTTACTTTTTGCTAAAATCCAAATCCAAAAAAAAAATATAAAAAAATGTTTTTTTTCAACGGTTTTGACTGATTTATATTCTTCCTCATATTTGTGATAAAAAAAAATCACAATCTGCATTTATGGATTGGTTTGCACAAAAGTGGCCGCGTTTACGGATGATAAGAATTCAATTCTAGGGTTAATTTTTTTATTTATTTTTTACTAGTAATGGCGGCGATCTGCGATTTTTAGCGGTACTGCGATATTGCGGTGGACATGTCGGACCATTTTGACACTTTTTTGGGACCATTGGCATTTATACATTGATCAGTGCCATAAAAATGCACTGATTACTGTGTAAATGCCATTGGCAGTGAAGGGGTTAACCTGGGGGGGCGCTCTAAGGGTTAACTGTGTTCCCTGGGCATGTTCTAACTGTGTTGGTGTTTGACTGGCAGGGGAAGGGGTGTGATCACGGCTTCCATATAGAGGAAGGCTGTGATCACAGCCCTTCCCCCTCTCACAGAACGGAGATCCGTGTTTACATGCACAGATCTCCATTCTTTCACTGCGGGGGTCATTGCAGAGATCGAGTCCACCCTACCCGATCCCTGGCCCCCCGAACACAGTGAGTGCACGGGCGCGCCTCCGGTGGAGCGCGCGTGCTTACAGTGCACGATCTCGCAGCGGCCGTCATATGACGGCGGTTTGCGCTATCGAGCCACCTTGTCGCTGTCAACCTGCGGTTGGCGGTCAGCAAGTGCTTAATAAACATATGGTTCCCATGAGCGGTGGTGCATTTCCAGTGGTTGCCTCAGTTAGAAGAAAACTCTGCTGTGTTTGTAAAGGTTACCAACCCATACTCATCAGTAACCGTGCACTTGCCATATGTTTTGTGGCATTTGGAATGGATTTCAGTGTCTTAAGTACATCTGGAGGAAAGGATTTATTCACTAGAGAGGGAGTTTAGTTTGATGTTCTTTCAGTCGATATTCTATCCGTTCAGCAATTATTGGTCTCTCAGCTATTGTTATAATGTAGCAAAGGCCATTCTATTGTTACTGCAGAAGGATCACATTAGTAGATCATGGTGACAGGATGGGATGATGCCGAAGCTCTCACACATATAGATGGATTTCAGAATTGGATGTTGTACCATAAGCTTTTGATGTAGCTGATGCTTTTTGTTGGGAAATTTCATTGTTTGAAAGATGATATAAAGTGAAACCATGAGCAGGTTCTTTTATCTCTCTATGGAGTTATTGATAACATCTGCTCTACAGTTTTTGATTTCTTGGCCTGTACAGCCGCTATGACTGTTATTAGGGTCAAAAAGTTTGAGAGACAAATAGGTGGGACTTCAAGGTGCCAACAAACGTATGTAGAATTATTGCATTAAAAAATGATATTTTATTGAGACAAAGTATAAAAGCACATAATACAAGATGTATGCGGTTAAAATAATTTCATCTGTGAATCATATAACATATTTTCTAGGTGTACGCTCTACATGTTTCACCATTTCGGCTTCTTCAGGAGCCTCTGACACCATATGTTTAATATCCACTAGAATGAATAAATAAATCATAAGTGAAAAATGTTGAATAGAGTTGAGCGAACCAGAACTGTAAAGTTCGGGTCCGTACTGAACTTCGGGGTGTCCGTGACCCGGACCCGAACCTGGACATTTGAAAAAAAGTTTGGGTTCGGGTATTTGATCCCACCTGTTGAATAGCTGCAGGGCAGCCAATCAACAAGCGTTTCACTGGTTTGCCCTTAGAAGCCATCACAGCCATGCCTACTAATGGCACGGCTGTGATTGGCCAGTGCATCATGTGACCCAGCCTCTTTATAATCTGGAGTCACGTAGTGCTGCATGTCACATGTCACATAGTGCTGCTCTCAGGCTAGTGTAGGGAGAGGATGCTGCCGGCGCTGTGAGGGACAGATTGCAGATCTAATAACATCTCATCCTGCATTACAGAACAATCTGACTGGACTAGGTAGAGTCTACTGCTTAGAGGGACAGATTATTGTTCTAAAATCATCTGCTAGTTCTATAGGGTCAGGTACCTGCTGTTGCTGTAAGGGACAGATTATTGTTCTAAAATCCTTTTGCAGCCCTCTAGCACTTTCCAGGACTTTTTTACAGTAATTTTTGTGCTGAAAAGTTCGGGTCCCCATTGACTTCAATGGGGTTCGGGGTCAAGTTCAGGTCAAGTTCGGTACCGAACCCGTACTTTTTCGCGAAGTTCGGCCGAACCCACCGAACCCGAACATCCAGGTGTTCGCTCAACTGTAATGTTGAACATATTTACATACAATATTCTCCCCAAATATTGTGCTTTATACATTTAAGGGAGAGCATTATCAATCACATTGAATAAATACAAACAAGTGACGTTATTAGGGGTTCTCATTCTCTGTTGAATTTTGTTTCATCAACAGATGCCAGATTAGGCACTGGAACATGCAAAGGTTGGTGGGAACACTCCAAAACCTGCAATGTACCTACAGTATCTTTTTTGACACCTAAATATTTTTTTTATTATCCCTCTCCTCTACAAGACACAATTATTTTCAGTAATGATCATGAACATTAATAGCAATGGCTCGTAAAAGAATTAACCACTTCAGCCTCTGGCCATTTTTTGCGATACGGCACTGCTTTATTTTAACTGACAATTGTGCGATCGTGCGACGCTGTGCCCAAATAACATTGATGTCTTTTTTTCCCACAAATATAAGCTTTCTTTTGGTGGTATTTGATCACCTCTCCGGGTTTTATGTTTTGCGCTATGAACAAAAAAAGAACGACCATTTTGAAAAAAAATGTACTTTCTGCTATAAAAAATCCAATAAAATAAAATGTAAAAAATCTAATTTCTTCATCAATTTAGGCCAATATGTATTCTGCTACATATTTTTGGTAAAAAAAAATTCCCAATAAGCGTATATAGATTTGTTTGCGCAAAAGTTATCGCGTCTACAAACTATGGGATATTTTTATAGCATTTTTCTTTTTTTTTTACTAGTAATGGCTGCAATCAGCTATTTTTTGCGGGACTGCGACATTGCGATGGACAAATCAGACACCTAACTGACAATTTTGACACTTTTTTGGGAACTTTGGTCTTGAAAATATTCGTTCTATTTATTCCATACCAGTATATGAGGAAGGAACACGCAGATGCGTTTCAGCCACTGGCCTTGTTTACGGAGCTTTGACAGTCCACCCCAAATATTTATGTAGCGCCCATAGTGATAAGTGATTTAATTTTGTAGATTTTTGTTAGGAGAGGTAAAATCTAGTCAGGTCTGACAGTGAGCGCAGGCCTGAATGTTTTGATCTGAGCTGGGGAGTGGCTCAGTGAGAACTGGAGATGGCAGGAAGGTACACCCCTTGGATACTCCTCTCCTTTTGAGCTAGAAAGCTCTGGAAGGGGGGATGGGTGAGGATGTGTCACTTTCTGGTGTATGACAAGGAGCCCTGACCAATCCACAGTTTGGATTGGCAGGGGGCAGGCCTCCTTAAATGCTGCAATCTGCCAGCAGGTGGGGGGAGAGTTTGGGTGGAAGAGAGAGAATGTAGCCAGTGCTGCGAATCAGGCCTCGTCCGGGGAGGGGAGCCCCCAGTCTGGGGGGGATGGCCTTGAGGCCTGGGGCTTGGGTGTAACCAGGAGCAGAAGTCGGCTCCTGGGGTGGCACAAAGAAGCAGGAGAGCAGCAGAGTTCTACATTAAAAGGAGACTCTTTCAAGGATCCACCAGTGTCGGTGAGTGGTGGTCCCTGGGAATTGGATGAGAAGGCTGAGACAGGCTGGGAGAGGATAGCGTACAGTCTGTAGAGGTCGGAGAAGCCAAGCAAGGGGAAGGAGTGCCACTGGACAGTGAGTTAGGCCGGAGGGGCCTGGAAGATGGATGGGCTGGGAGTTATAGTCCATCCTACACCTGGCTAGCACCAACCACACGCCCGTGGCTTCATAAACGGGGGCCCGTGGCCCTTACCCACAATGGGTGGTACAGAGGCCTGCTCGCAGGCCTCACCATGTGCTAGCTATGGTGGAAGAAGAAGAGGCATCAAGGTGGTCTGATAAATTTCCTTTCAGGCCCAGGAATTAAGTAGAGTGCAGGAGACAGAGAAAGGAGAAGAGTAATGGTCAGCAAGTAGTGTGCTGGAGGAAAAGAAAGTGTATATACCGGCGGTGAATATAGAAGGTCCCATGTTCAATCTCTGGGCATCCCACAGTCATCCCTTATCCCTATCCAAGTTTATCCCCTAACTAAGACAACAAAGCACAGGACTGTTCATTGACTCTGGGTGTGGGGAAATTATGTGATTGAGGGCATCGGGCAGGTGGACCCCAACTACCAGCCACCCCTAAGGGGGGCCATGGCTACATTTGGGGGCTCGTTGCCGGGATTCACCTGCAAGGCTGTCAGTCGCAACCACAAGAGAACTGAGCCAGGAACTGTAATTGTTTTATTGCTAATGCACACTGAACTTGGGGAAAGGACTTGTGTGTTTGCCTGCCAAAACAGTAACATTTTCACAAGTGTGCCGTTGTTCAAAGCAACCAATAGGCACTTGCATTATCTTGCAATTCAGTGACTTTGTTACCATGTGTCCTTACCTGTGGCAACCATGCCGGGTGACCGCGCCAATGGATTACAAATATGTCCTGCACCATGCTAAGGCCAGACATTACCCACTGGACTACAAATATGCCCAGCGTTCTGCAAAAGCTGGGCATCTTGAACGTTTTGCTCCAACTCCTGCTTACAGTAAAGTATGCCTTAGACTGTTCTTGTTGCTGAAGGGAGAGACTGTGTTAAAAGGGGATTTTCCAACAAAGCAGTGGCTACTATTAATAACTGTTGCTACCGGCAATCACCCGTGAAGCCAGCAAGTTGGGACAAGTTCTGCCAGGGTCAGCGTATTTGCAAAGTTTCATCTTTCACACAAGGGGTTACAGCTACGTGACACTCTGCAAGTTTGCTTATCGGGACTTTTGGCGCCAGTTTGCCTGGTAACGAGGGGGCGGTGCCACGCCCTAGAAGAGCTTCAGTGCTTGCAACTTGTAGCAGACACCACGAGACAGAGAAAGATGGCAGAGGGTGGTCATCGGTTGCCATCGCTGGCACGGTTCTTGAGTAGGCTGGAGGAGGACCCTGGTAAACACTAGGGTTCGGTTGGAGCCCTGGGGGGGATCGCCCTTGTAGTGGTAGATGGGGTGGAGAAACTCTGCCTGCTGTGCCCATAGTATCGGCTGCCCACTACGGTTCTGGATGCCTGGATCCAATGTGGGCACTGCTATGAGCCATTAATGAAGCTGAAAGATGTCCAGCAAGATCGTAGGTACCTCCAAGTGGACTTGAACTCGGGGGGGGTGTGTCCCAAGAGGCCGGAGTGGGCCTATCACCTTCCATAGGCGGAGTGGAGTTGCAGCCCAGTGGCTCCCTCGCGGAAACTGGGGACAAGAAACCAGGAGAGACCGCTGAGACATGCGACCTGGCCAGGGACCTGGTGACTGTCAGTGCTGTTGGACAGGGGCCAGTCCAAGTCCCTGAGGAGCCAGCTAATACTAAGCACGTTGCTCACTCCAATCCAAATCAGTTAGAGGAAGGAAGAGAGAGCCAGGTCCTTGACTGGAATTCTCCCAGACTGTTAGCCAAGTTTTGGTCACTAAACTGGCTGGCGGAGTGGTCATCACCAGAGTTCAGTTCCGAGGTAGAGTGGGAAGACATCCAGGAACCAAAAGTGACACCACAATGGGCTGCAGGAATTCAAGTCACCCCCTCAGCCATTGTCCCTACGCAGGCCCTTAGCTACCCAGACCAAGGCTTCTACTCTTCAGGGACAGTCAATTCGGTCCCCTTCAGCACGTGTCTTGCCAGGGAGGAGGGCATTAGGGAATTGCCTGAACTCTCTAGGTTTCAAGAAGAGGCGCAACGCAGAGTAGCCTTGGGGTGGGGCTTGGAATTTCCTTATGTCCCCTCCCAGACTGTGGACGTAGTGGAGAACCCCAGGAGGGAGTGGGAAAAAAACCTGGTCTGGAACTATCTGAAAGTTTCCCTGCTGCAGAGAGGACCCCGTAGTGTGAAGTGGGTCAATTTCTTATACATTTGGGAGAAATGGCAGCTAGGGAGATCAATTTACAAGGACCGGGTGATTATCGTGAAACCAGGATGGGTCGTGGAGATTCACTGGGTCCTTAGTAGGGAGACAGAAGAGGGGGGTCAGCTGAGATTGCCCGACCCTCAGAACTACATCTAAAGGATTCAGTGATGTAGGTACCACACAGAGACTGCTGGAGGACTGCAGATGTGTGTTTTTTTCCCCACCTGCTAGGAACATGCCAGCCTGCCACCCCACGCCCAATGGCAGAGACTTGGCACATTGAAAGGACGATGGGGTGAGGTTTGTTCTGGCTTTCAAGATGTTCTTTAAGGACTGTTTGTCCGGGGAGGGGCCCCTCCCATCAGGAACCTTAAAGAAGAACTCATATTATTGACAGTCTTCTCTCTCTGTCGAGAGTCAAGTCAACAACCTACTTACAATTAAGTGGACGGAGTACTTTTCTTCTGAGGAAAGCGCTCTGGTTCAGGAGTGTATATTGTTTCTATATGTGGCTAGTTGCAGGGAGCTGTAGCTAGGAATGTATTATACTGTACAGTGTGAATAATTTACATAGATGGTATTGATATATTTTTGTGCTTAAATTATTTGTACAGTCTCTCCGTCCAAGTTTGTTTCCATTTCCCCTCCCACTTTTTGATTATGGGATGCCCATGCTCCTGGCTGTTTTTTTTTTTTTGGGGGGGGGGTGTAGCGCCCCCATAGTGACAGGTGCTTTAATTTTGTAGATTTTTGTTAGGAGAGGTAAAATCTAGTCAGACCTGACAGTGAGCGCAGGCCTGAATGTTTTGATCTGGGCTGGGGAGTGGCTTGGGGAGGGACGGAGATGGCAGGAAGGAATGCCCCTTGGATACTCCTCCCCTTTTGAGCTGGAAAGCTCTGGAAAGGGGGGATGGATGAGGAGGTGTCACTTTCTGGTGTATGACAAGGAGCCCTGACCAATCCACAGTTTGATTGGCAGGGGGCAGGCCTCCTTAAATAGAGCAATCTGCCAGCAGGTGGAAGGAGAGTTCGGATGGAAGAGATATGTACCTGGTGCTGCGGATCAGGCCTCACCCAGGAGGGGAGCCCCCAGTCTGGGGGGGGAGGTGACCTTCCCTGGGCCTTGGGTGCAGCCAGGAGTGGGAGTCGGCTCCAGGGATGGAACACGGAAGCAGGAGAGCAGCAGAGTTCTACATTAAAAGGAGACTCTTTAAAGGATCCACCGGTGTCGGTAAGTGGCGGCCTCTGGGAGTTGGATGAAAAGGCTGAGACAGGCTGGGAGAGGATAGCGCACAGTCTGTAGAGGTCAGAGAAGCCAAGCAAGGGGAAGGAGTGCCACTGGACTGTGAGCTAGGCCAGAGGGGCCTGGAAGATGGATGGGCTGGGAGTTTTAGTCCATCCTACACCTGGCTAGCACCAACGTACTTAGCTACACTTCGAGAGGTGATTTATACTTCCAAAGCAAATATACTTTTGCACACTGGTACTGACTAGTATTCCAATGTTTCTCTTCTTCCTCAATTTCTCTCCATCAGTCAGTTAATGTAACCCCAGTGCTGAGGGAGAGAGTCAAAGGAGGGTCAAACAAGGATTCTGTGTAGACGCCAGACATCCTCCTTATCAAGTGATGACCTCATTGGTTGTTAGGATGCCAGTGTCTAGAAAGTTGTAATGGTGCATAATGAAAACCTCAGGCTTTATCCACCTGCTGGCTTGTTTACAATTTTTGATCAGTTTTTAGGCATTTTGCCAAGGCACCCCTGAAAAGGCCTCAAGGCACCCAGGGTGCCTGGGCACCCTGGTTGGAAAAGGCTGGACGAGAGGAAACATAACTACAGTGGAACCTTGGATTACGAGAATAATCCGTTCCAGAAGAATGCTTGTAATCCAAATCACTGGTATATCAAAGCAAGTTTCCCCATAGGAAACAATGGAAACTCAGATAATTTGTTTCACAGTGACTGCTTGTCTATGCAGTAATGTATGTGGCCATAGGTATGGGGCACTAGTGCATGCAATACCATATGTGGCCAGAGGTGTGGTGGTGCTGCTGAGGCTCAGAAGCGCTCAGAAACATTCGGAAACCCCCTTATCTCCTCTTTTTTTTTTCAATAGTTTTTATTCAGGTTTTCAATATACATAACATAGACGTGCATAACATAGTGAGATAAACATTCTAATGCATGTCATAATCCAATCTATGCACCGATTGTCAAGAACCCGCAAATGGATAACTTTGTCTAGACTCATTGGTGGCCATGAGTCAGCGGGGAACAGACACATAACACAGCATAGAAAGAGGGAGGGGGTGAGAGGCGTGGGGGGACCCACCCCCGCGGGGGATGGCCCTCCCACAGCCCACAAGACAGCAGGTGCCTAGGGCAGATCTTATCTCCTCTTTTATTTGCCGTTGCCATAGAGCCCATGGCAGCAATGATCCGTGCAAACCCACTAATCCGAGGCTTTGAATACAGAGAACTGCGGGAAAAACTGATGCTCTATGCTGATGACGCTATGCTCCTGCTAGGAGACACGACTACATCCCTGGGGGAGGCCATGGCAGCTATCACTAGGTTTGGGGCATTTTCTGGGCTAGTGATTAATTGGAGCAAATCAGCTATCCGGTTACTGGACTCAGGGGTGGACAGGCAGGGCACCAATCTCCATAACATACCAATGACCACATCCTTTAAATATTTGGGGATACATGTGACCTCCAATCCTTGGGATTATGTAGCTCTTAATATCTCCCCATTACTGGGGCATATCCGTGATAAAACTAAGGTATGGGCCAAGCTCAAGATGTCACTGGTGGGCAGGGTGAACCGTATCAAAATGTTTTTATGCCACAGCTCTTATACGTACCCACATAACACGTCTTACATATTCTCGACACCGTATTTTTGTAAAACTATGCCAAGTGGGACGGGTGGTCACTGTAGAACTCGAACCGGGTATGGAATCAAAATAGTGCCTATACGGGGTCATTACCCCTCTATAATTCTCGATGTATTAGGGTTCCTAACCTCCAGTGTACATAGGGGTTTATAAATTTCCTACACCAGTAACCATACAATACCTCTAACCACGGGACGGACAGGTGGGGACTCAGGTCATTGGCCTATCGACTAAACGAGGTTAATTAGTGATCGGGTCTTTTACGGGGTTTGGATCACTATCGACGGTAC
>BLSH010278369.1:388323-402434 GCA_018402905.1 Glandirana rugosa
GACGTATTATGTGTCTCGCGACCCGTGTCCTGACGTATTATGTGTCTCGTGACCCGTGTCCTGACGTATTATGTGTTTATGCAGTCCTGTGCCCAGTGCTCTGTGTATTATGCAGTCCTGTGCCCAGCGCTCTGTGTATTATGCAGTCCTGTGCCCAGCACTCTGTGTATTATGCAGTCATGTGCCCAGTACTCTGTGTATTATGCAATTCTGTGCCCAGTGCTCTGTGTATTATGCAGTCCCGTGCCCAGTGCTCTGTGTATTATGCAGTCCTGTGCCCAGCGCTCTGTGTATTATGCAGTTCTGTGTCCAGTGCTCTGTGTATTATGCAGTCCTGTGCCCAGTGCTCTGTATATTATGCAGTCCTGTGCCCAGCGCTCTGTGCATTATGCAGTTCTGTGTCCAGTGCTCTGTGTATTATGCAGTCCTGTGCCCAGCGCTCTGTGCATTATGCAGTTCTGTGTCCAGTGTTCTGTGTATTATGCAGTTCTGTGCCCAGTGCTCTGTGTATTATGCAGTCATGTGCCCAATGCTCTATGTAATATGCAGTCATGTGCCCAGTGCTCTGTGTATTATGCAGTCCTGTGCCCAGTGCTCTGTGTATTATGCAGTCCTGTGCCATTTGCCAATAAGAAAAAAATATGTCCCCGGATTTCATTTTAAAAATCTGGTCACCTTACATTGTAAACATGACTTAATTCTGTCACAGTGAATGCAACTCAAGAAAAGCGATCTGCTTGAGTTCCCTGGTAATAAAGCCATTCTGAGGATTGCTGATCCAATGGCAATAAATAGTTTCCTGTTTCTTTGTTGTTATTTAAAATACAGTAATTCCACCCAGCACTTCAGTGAATAGACAGGAGTATTATACGGCTGTTTACAAACACTAATGTATTCCGGCACCGCAAGAGGAAGGCGAGGGAACTAAAGCATTTACTTGGACGGTGTTTATTTTGTACTGTGCTGTAGAAAACTAATGAATTCTTGTCGTATTATGTGCCGTATAAGCAGAAATCCAGCCAAAACATTTTTTTTCTAGTTTTTGGTGAAGGATGGGAACCTCTGACGGGCGTCTTTTGCTGTCTGCGTCCCCATTAGGGGAATATTTATTCCATTTCCTGTGTGGTCACTGGGAAAGGAAGTGTGAAGAATAAAGCTAGCCATGCACTGGTAGAATTTCATTTGAAAATACACGGATAGAATTTTATGTGTTTCTTTTGTTTAAAAAATGGGATTACTCTATGAGATGCTGTTTTTTTTTTTTCCATTTGAGCCTTAGATGACCTTTGAGGACATACAGTATGATCATCGGTGGATTGCCATTTAAACCACAGGATATTGAAGGGCATTATGTCAGACCGATCAGCCATAACTTTATGACTACCGACAGGTTAAGTAAATAACACTGATTATCTCATAACAATAGCATCCGAAAGTCAGTGGGGTATAATAACCTCTTCAATACCGGGCACTTCTACCCCCTTCCTGCCCAGGCCAATTTTAAGCATTCAGCACTGCCGCATTTTGAATGACAATTGCGCCATCATGCAACGCTGTACCCATATCACATTTCTATCATTTTTTTAGACAGATAGAGCTTTCTTTTAGTGGTATTTAATCACCACTGGATTTTTTTTTTTGCTAAACAAATGAAAAAATACCAAACATATTGAAAAAAAGGTCATTTTTCTCCTTCACTGATGCTGCACTGATGGGCACTGATAGGTTGCACTGATGGGCACTAATAGGTTGCACTGATGGGCACTGATGAGGAGGCCCTGATAGGTGGCACTGATTTGCGGCACTGGTGGGCACTGATAGGCTGCACTGATGGACATTGATAGGCAGCACTGATGGGCACTGATGAGGAGGCACTGATAGGCGGCATTGATGGGCACTGATAGGCTGCACTGATGGACACTGATAGGCAGCACTGATGGACACTGATGAGGTGGCACTGATATGCAGCACTGATGGGCAGTGATGGGGCTGCACTGATAAGTGGCACTGGTATGTGGCACTGATGGGCACTGATGAGGTGGCACTGATTATGCACTGATGAGGTGGCATTGATTATGCACTGATAGGCACTGATGAGGCTGCACCAATACGAGGCACTGATGGATAAGTAATAGGCGGCACTAATGGACACTGATAGGCAGCACTGATGGGCACTGATAGGCGACAATAATGGGCACTGATAGGCAGAACTGATGGGGTACTGATGGACATTAACATGCGGCAATGATGGGTACTAATAGGTGGCACTGGCAGGCAGCATTTATAGGCATCAATGATAGTCACTGACAGGCAGCACTGATAGGCACTGATTGGCAGCACTGATGGGCACTGATTGGCAGCACTGATGGGCACTGTTGGGGCTGTATTGATAATCAAGACACTGATGATCAGAGCCCTGATTATCATAGTAGATGTCCCCTATGTGGGTTGCTGCTTACCAGCTCTACTCTCCTCGCGCGTTGTCAGCATGATGAGAGGATTGCCAATAACCGGCAAATCCTGTATACACTGTGATCAGCTGTGATTGGGCACAGCTGATCACGTGGTAATGAGCCTCTGTGATTGGCTCTTTATTCCAATCTGTGATCAGCTGTGTCCAAAGGACACATCGATCACAGACCCCTGCCGATGCGGGCTGTAGAGAAGTAGAGCAGTGGTTCTCAACCCTGTCCTTAAGTACCCCCAACAGGCCATGTTTGAAAGTTTTCCTTTATCTTGCACAGGTGCTTTAAATCAGAGTCAATGGCTTGGTATTTTGGACAGCTATTTTATTTAAGAGAAATTCCCAAAACATGGCCTGTTGGGGGTAATTGAGGACAGGGTTGAGAACCACTGCCATAGAGGGTGTGCGGGAGGACATCAATAGATGCCCTCTTGGAAATGTGAGACCACGCTGTAGCCATCATTTAGCTATAGCAGGACAGTGAAGAGGTTAAGCAGCAAGTGAACATGTTGTTCCTGAAGTTGATGTGTTGAAAGCAAACAAAATGGACATTGCAGTTTGATGTGTAAGTGACTGTGACCCATGTCCACAGCCAAAAGCACCTACAATGGGCACGGAGCATCAGAACTAGACCACGGAGCAATGGAAGAAGGTGGCCTGGTCTGATGAATCACGTTTTCTTTTCCAACATAAGGGTGGTCGGGTGTGTGTGCATCACTTACCTGATGAGAAGATGGCACCAGGATGCAGTATGGGAAGAAGACAAGCCAGCGGAAGCAATGTGATGCTTTGGGCAATGTCCTGCTGGAGACCTTAGGTCTTTTCATTCATTTGGATGTTACTTTGACACGTACCCCCTACCTAAGCATTGTTTGTGACCAAGTACACCCTTTCATGAAAATGGCTTTCCCTGATGGCAGTGGCCTCTCTCAGCAGGATAAAGCCCCATGCTACACTGCAAAAATGGTTCAAGAATGGTTTGAGGAACACAGCAATGAGTTTGAGATGTTGCTGATAACCGGCAAATCCTGTTTACACTATGATGAGCTGTAATTGGACACAGCTGATTGGTAAAGAGCTGCGGTGATTGGCTTTTTTTGCCCTGATCTCTGATCAGATCTGTCCAAAGGACACAGCGATCACAGATCCCTGCCGATGCACGCCGCAGGGGATGTACGAGAAGCGCGATCACGGGAAGACGTCAATAGACACCCTCGTGGAAATGTGCGACCGCGCTGTAATCATCATTCAGCAATAGCGCGGCCATGAAGAGGTTAAGCAGCAAGTAAACATGTTGTTCCTGAAGTTGATGTGTTGAAAGTAGAAAAAATGTACATCGCAGTTTGTTGAGTATGGAACTGCATAGCCGCAGACCAGTCAGGGTGTCCATGCTGACCCGTGTCCACAGCCAAAAGCTCCTACAATGGGCACCGAGCATCAAGAAGGTGGCCTGGTCTGATGAATCATGTTTTATTTTGCAAGATGTGTATGCTCAGGTGCGCATGCCTCACTTACCGGGCGAGATGGCACTAGGATGCAGTATGGGAAGAAGGCAAGCTGGCGGAGGCAGTGTGATGCTTTGGGCAATGTTCTGCCGGGAGACCTTAGGTTCTTTCATTCATGTGGATGTTACTTTGACTTACCTACCAAAACATTGTTGGTGACCAAGTACACCCTTTCCTGAACATGGAATTCCCTGAGGGCAGTGACCTCTTTCGGCAGGATAATGTGCCCTGTTACACTGCAAAAATGGATCAAGAAATGTTTGAGGAACACAGCAACGAGTTTGAAATGTTGACTCCAGATTCTCGAGATCTCAATCCAATGGAGCATCTGTGGGATGTGCTGGAAAAAAAAGTCCAATCCATGGAGGCCCCACCTCCCAACTTACAGGACTTAAAGGATCTGCTATTGACAGCTTGGTGCCAGATACCACAGCGTACCTTCATAGGTCTAGTGGAGTCCCTGCCTCAAGGGTGTCAGGGCTGTTTTGGCAGCGAAATGGGGACCTAATTAATATTGGGTGGGTGGTCATAAAGTTATGACTGTTCAGTGTATATCTGGCGTGAAATGACCAACCTAAAGGCTCCTTTCACACCAAGGCGTTGGAAAAAAGCATGTAAAATGCCGTAAAATGCCATGATTTTAGTGTGTGCTTTTGCTGTGCTTTTGAAGCGCTAGCGCTATAAAAGCGCCCCTCTAATGTCGTTTTTAAGCGATTTTCAAGCGTTTGTGTTTCAATCATGTGACCTTTCCACAGCCTCAGTACACATTTCATGCACTTTTCCAGCGTTTTTCAAGCGCTTAACCATTATTTTCAATGGACATGGGCGTTTTTTGAGGAGCTATTTTGAGCGCACAAAACAAGCTGAAAAGATGCTGCTTGCAGGACTTTTAGCAATGCCTAGGAAGCGCAACGCCGCAGTGTGAGAGGGGTCAAAAGCTGGAGATAAAATTATTCTGACGAGTGATATTCTCACAGTTGGGGGTTTTATCATGCCCCTGAGTGGCACAATTTGGATATACAGTAGTTCATATCAGGAATAATTGGATGGATTCACTGGAGTCAATATGCGTAAATTGTTTATTGATATTTGCACATTATGGACATTTGCAATGATTGATTTTTCACTGTTATTATTTCTTGGCATCATAAGTTGGATGCATGATTTGTTCGACATTTTTTTTTAAATGTTATGATTATAGTTATTGTGAACTCTCACCTTCCAAAACAACCCATTTAGTTTAACCCCTTCCCGTCCGGCCTATAGCAAAATGACGTCTGGGTGGGGGGTTCATTATCCTGACTGGAGGTCATATGATGTTCAGCTGGATAACCATCGTGGCAATCGGTGGACCAGAAGCTCTTTACCATGTGATCAGCCATGACCAATCACGGCTGATCACATTGTAAACAGGAAGAGCCTTTTATCGGCTTTTCCTCTACTCGCGTCTGCAGGCGTGAGTAGAGGAGAGCCGATCAGCTGCTCTCCTGGCAGGGGGGGTCTGTGCCGAGTGGTTCCACCTAGGACCACCAGGGAGTGCCCACCCAGGACCACCAGGAGCCAACCAGGGAAGCCCACCCAGACCACCGGGGAGCCCACCATAGACCACCAGGTAAGGGGCACAATGCCCAACATGGATTGCACTCAGTGTCAATTTCAGATGCCACCCTAGACCACCAGGGAATGGGAACCTTACAGTGCATCTGTCATTGCTGCCCACCAGCGCCACCTATCAGTGCCACCTATCAGTGCCTAGTGCCACCTATCAGTGCCCATCAGTGCCACCTATGATTGCCCATCAGTGCCGCTTATCAGTGCTCATCAGTGCTGCATATCAGTGCCACCTATCAGTGCCCGTCAGTGCTGCTTATCAGTGCTGCCTCATTAGTGCCAATCAGTACTGCCTCATCAGTGCCCATCAGTGAAGGAGAAAACATACTTATTTACAAAGTTTTGTGACAGAAACAGAGAAAAACTTTTTTTTTAAAAAAATTTGGTCTTTTGTTATTTGTAGCGCAAAAAATAAAAACCCCAGAGGTGATCAAATACCACCAAAAGAAAACTCTATTTGTAGGAAAAAAATGATAAAAATCTTGTTTGGGTACAGCGACCAATTGTCATTCAAAGCGCGACAGCACTGAAAGCACTGAAAGCTGAAAATTAGTCTGGGCGGGAAGGGGGGGTAAGTGCCTGGTATTGAGGTGGTTAAAATAGAAATGAAAGGCAAAACATTTGTGTATAGATATAAAAACTTTATAAATATAATTTTTCCTCTTTTTTTTATAAGTGATCACATCATCTCTGTTCTCAGCTGCATATGGAGCTGGGGGAGGAGAAACAGCAGCACACTGATCTTCCCTGTAAATGGCTGTGCAGGGGTGGGGGTGTCAGCAAAAGTCTAATGATTGGAGGAGGCCATGCTGAGATCCCAGTACAGCTTGCAAACTGACCATGCTGTGAATAATCACAGCAGAAGTGGCCCGCCGGCAGCGTGCCCACGCCCTTCAGGCGGAAGTGCAGGATCAGGCATATATACGTGATTCTGCACAGGAGAGCCGCCCTGTAGCAGTAAAACTGCTATGTGGTGATCTGGTAAAGCTGATTGCCTGCCATGCACAGCTGCACCAGATTTCGCTCCCTCCAGTTTTAGTAGTTCAACCCCATTGTGTGGGCTCCATTCTGGGAAGTTGTATTCTTAGCTAGATAAATGGAAAATCAATCAGCCCAAGGGAAAAAAAAAATACTAAACTATTAGCAACTGAACACTCTAGGTCAATATTCCAAATCCTAGTGCCAGTATATGTAAGAAATAACAGTGCAGCGCTCACTAAAAGCTAAAATTAATAAATTAAAGTGGTTGTATACCCACCAAAGGGATTTTTACCTACAGGTAAGCCTATAATAAGGCTTACCTGTAGGTAAAATGAATATCTCCTAAACCTGTACGGTTTAGGAGATATTCCCCCTGCAAGCAGCTGTGACGTCACGGCGCATGCAGGGGGATGTCCTGGCGCATGCGCCATGGTGTCCCGGTGAAGGGAAAAACAGGCTCATGCACGTATGTGCGGGAGTGACGTCTCGCGGCTCTGGCCAGTCTGAGGGGAGATGTCCGCTCCTTCAGAGGGGACCGAGCAGCCCTGACGGATCTTCGTTCCAAGGTGAGTATTTCATAATAAGCTAGTATGCGGTGCATACTAGCTCATTATGCTATTGTCTTTCAAGTTTTTTCTTTTTTTTTTTTTCTGTTGCCTGGGTATACAACCGCTTTAAGTAAAATAGTCCATAGTCCATAATTCAGAGAGATAAATTGCAGGACAGGGATCCACCACAGGGTGACAGTAGACCTCAATGGAATAGATTCAAGACCAAGTGAAAAATCCTCCACCATGAATCACGCAGGCCGCTAACCTCCTTGCATGGACCCCTGGATGAACCAGACAGGTCATTCAAGCCTTTCCCACAAATGGAAGTGAGATAGATAGCTCTTATGTGTTGATCCTCCTGATCCTAGGTTCCTCAGTCCAGCATAAAAACATCCTAAAGCCATAGATGTTCCAATATATGCAAACTAAAAAGAAATCTAGTGCTCTCTGTATAATTTCACAATTTATTAGTATACAAATAAATACTCTCACATGCAAAGGCACTTAGACCAAGTGACAAGTTTCCAAACACGTATACTCCGCGATGTGTGGTGTCATTCAGCTATAAGGGGATGCTGCTGGCGTGATGTACACCTCCCGGTTTCCCGCCCGCGTATCGTCCTAGGCGGGACATCTTCAGCATATAGGGGAAGCTGTCCGCCGCATGTTTTTAATAGCCAGCAAACGAATGTCCCTGATTGAGCCGGCCGGTCATGTGACTCGTACAAGGAGAGAGTGCAGCGCTAATGTGATCATTTTTGAACAAACCTCTTCTGGCCCCAGAAGACGTTTGTGTAAAACGAAACGCGTTGGTTCCTGCCCCCCCCGGTTCACTGCATTTGGGTTTTATACCACTGAGCTCAGTCCTAACTTTTTATTGTAAGTGTTTTTAACCACACTTTGAATACATTTTCCTGTTTTTAACTGAATCACGCTATGGAGCACTTTCTTTCTTCTATTTCATCTCATCTGCTTGCCTGAGTGACTCCTGCCATCAGCAATGGGGCCCATTTACCCCCAAGACTGGATACGGATATTGAAGGTCCCGATCCAGGAGGGAGATCTCTCTCATTACCCACCCTCACCCTAGTGGCTGTAAACATACATGCTGGTATCTTGCCAGCCTCTGGTAAGCATATTCACTTACCCTTTCGGATTGATGAAGTCCTGATGAAGTCATGTGACGTAACGCGTAGGCTGCACACACGTTGCTGGATACACAGTGAGAGGCAGTTTGGCCCTTGCTGTTTGTTTTAAAGTGATTTTACTGCATTTTTATGTGAACATCTTTTATTGGATTTAATAAACGCCTTGGAGTTTTTTTACCTACTACACCATGGAAGCTTCTTGTCTCTTCTTTCATACCTGAGCTATATGGAGGTTTAGAGCGTAAGAGGTGACTCACGACCGGTCGGTCGCAACGATCGTTTAACCACCCAAAGAGTGACTCGAAAGCGGTGTTGGATTGGAGAGTGAGGTCCAAAAGAAACCTTTACGTGCACATTTCCTGCATTTCAGAGGTGAGAGTTCTGAGAGCACTTAGGGGGATTGGAGCACCGGTCTAGAGGGATCCTTCTTGGGGATGATGACACATTAACCCCCCTGCAAAAGAGGCATTCCTTACACAAGCATACCACGAAATGTTTTAATGGACACTTGGAGCACAAGTCACTTTTTGTCACTATTTTATTATCATCATATTTGAAAAAGGACTTTTTATTTGATTTTCTGTATTTTACTATCACGTTATATGGTGTATCATCCATTTTATGTCCATTTTATACTCCTTTGATTTACATGATTTTTATTGCTGTATACATATAGCTTGTTTTGGGATTCGCACATCAGACACATTACAGTCTTCCACCAGCAGAGGGAGTCTGAATCATATAATTAACACACAAGTTGTGCAACATTATCCACTGTTTTCACTTACCACTCTAGCACTGTATCCACTTATTTTGATTTATTTTAAACAACACATGATGTTTGCTACATGTATTTTATAACCTCTTTTTAATATTCATATGTGCAAGTGTAGGAAGTTTGCAGCACATCTCACAGGTCATCAGGTACACTGTGACACATGAGAACTGTCTATTGAGCCATCACATTGATTATACCAGTTTTTGTCTGTTTATGCTTGGATAATAGGCTGCGCAGTACCCTCTCCGAAAAACCTACCCTTTCGGATTGTCACTTGGAGCACCCTTCCTTTTTTTTTTTTTTATTTCACTAAGCACCTGTCACTCTATTATCCCGGTTATATATACTGTTGGACTACAACTGAACAGGATACTCCCACTGTTGTACCTGTTAATCCACTTCACATCCAGGCTATACAACGCCTGTGGACATTACACCTCCACTCTTTAGAGGAGGGTTTGGAGTAAAATAACCATTGCTTTGGTTTATCTCTTGCATATGTTCGCTATATAATCATCATTTTAAATAATGTGTGTCATCTAGGAATCATACGAGATATCATTTAAGTTAAAAAATGGTCACATTAGTGCTGCACTCTCTCCTTGTACTATTCTTTCCAACTTGGATTGGTTGTCGTGCTGGCTGCTATAAGATTTGTAATAGGTAGCGCGGTATCCCCATCTCTGTACATTCCCGGTCATGTGACTTGCAATCCCAAGCACTGTGGGAGCATCGGTCACATGATCAGTCACATGTAGGATCACCGGATCCATCCACACACTCATCTCCATAGAGACCAATGAAGCGATCACTGCTTAGTGTACAGATAATCAAAATCAGGGATCGCAAATTAAAACAAGTTAAGAATTAAATAGCAAATATTACTACCTAAGTTTTATTATATAGTAAGTGAAAATCTATCATATTACTTAAAATGACGGCATAAAAACTTCACGAATGTGCCCAGGGACATCTACGCCTCCTAGTGACATGAATGATATTGCCAAACGTTTGTGTAAAAATATCACGCCATGTCACAGTAAACACATTTTGAAAAAAAAGGTAACACATTACAACATAATACAATCAAATATCAGATAAAGAATAGCAACTAAAAACACTAAAAAAAAAAAAAATATTATCGATCAAAAATAAAACAATTTAGGTCAAATTCCACATTTAAACCTGTGGGCACTGACACTTTGGTCTCATAAATCCAAAAGGACTTGCGATGACTTAAGTGCTGGATGTAATGGCCACCCCTCCAATGGCGACTGACCTTTTCGAGCCCCCAGAATCTTATACTCCTGGGGTCACGGTTATGAAATTTCTTAAAATGTTTAGAAACATTACGAGTGACTAGACCTTTTTTGATGTTATTTACATGTTCCCTGATTCTAACCTGCAGGGGCGTGGAAGTTCGTCCTACGTACTGCAAACCGCAGAGGCATTCCAACATATAAACTACCCCTGCAGTGGAACATGTGATAAGATCTTTAATCTTATATTGTTTATTAGTGGCAGTTGCCACAAACTCTTTACGTTTCTTAATTTTAGTCTTAGCGTGTCTACAGGTGGAAGATTTAGGCGATAGCTTGAGACGAGGTTGGTGATCTAGCTGGGGGTAGTGTTGTGGATGGTTTTGTACATTGTGCTTAGTATTTTTTATTTTACACATATAACCTTTGCTGGGACAATGACATCCAGCACCCAGGGCAAAGATGCCAAACTGCACCCCCCCTTTCCCTGTTCATGATGTGCAAGTTTAGGGGGTTTTGTGCCCAGCAGTCACTCAGTTGTCAAATTCACTGCCGCGGTCACTCCTCCTGTCTGCCTTGTAACAGAAGGAAGGCACTCTCATCTCTACAGTAAACCACTGTCCCTCTAGCCCACCCCTTGTCCCGGCCCTGCATATAACATATATTAGGGCAATGAAAGCCAGTGAAGGGATTGGCAGAGAGGGGCAGCAGTCACGGATCGGTTAGTAAGGTGTATAAGTCTTGCAGCAACATTCGTAGTGGATTGAAGGGCGATAGTCTGAGTGAATATTTGTGAAATGTATGATGTGGCCCTTGTACTGAGCAGTTTGGACACCACCGCCCTGCCCTAAGGTGCAGGTGGGTCCATGGCAGCCTGGACAGAAAGAAAGACAGGAAGTGAAGTGGAAGGCTGAGTGATGCTGGTTTTCAAAAAAACTGGAAGACTGGTGACATCTAGTGGTGAAAAGGAATTACTGCAGGTATTCTCAAGATTGAAGTTGAGTCTTGCTGCAAAAGCTGTTTTTTTTTTAATTTTTCTTCTGCTGGCCAATAGAGTTGGGCAAATGGTTCGGCCCGAGCAGGAGTTTGGGTCGAACATTTGCCTGTTTGACAAACACCTGAATTTTCAGGGTGTTCGTTGGGTGTTTGCCCCTCCAAACACCCTGCAATGTACTGTGCACTGCACAGTGCATTCTGCTCTCCAATTGGGCAAAGCGTAAGTTGGTTGTTAAGGAGTGGGGACGGTAATTTCCAGTCGACAGCTGAACAATAAAAAAAGTGTCAGTTGAAAAAAAAACAAAAAGAAAAAAAATGGGGTGCCGCCCCCCCACCCATTCCATACCAAACCTGAAGGGTCAAAATGTTTTTAAAAAAACAGCGTGGGGTCCCCCCAAAGTCCATACCATATCCTTATCCGAGCATGCAGCCCAGCAGGTCAGGAAAGGGGGGGACCATTACAGGCCACATGCCCTCAACATGGGGGGGGTGCTTTGGGGTGGGCTCTGCCCCCCCCCACCTCAAAGCAACTTGTCCTCATGTTGATGGGGACAAGGGTCTCTTCCCACCAACTCTGGGTTGTGGTTGTCGGGGTCTGCGGGGGGGGGGGGCTTATCGGAATATGGTGGCCCCCAGATCCCACTCCCCCTCATCTGGATGAAGAAATTGTCCAAGGAAAAAAATAAAAACACAAGACAGTTTTTAACAAATCCTTTAATAAGAAATAAAAAAACAGTGTCCCTTTATGTAAATCAATTGTCAATCATGCCACCCGCCGCACTGCCGACCTGAATAACAGGGAAAAAAAATGCTCCTCCTTCTAGGACGGCCGCCCTCTAAATGCCTCCTTTGAGCTTCGTCAGTTTTTATATAGGTAAGGGCGGGGCCACCTAGCAACGTCACCTGGTGGCCCCGCCCCCCTAACACCATGGACCTGTGCATGCTGAGCCGGTGATTTCACAAGGGGGTGGGGCCACCAGGTTTTTTTCATTGACACATGTCCTCCAGGGCAGTACCCAGACCCCTATACTCCTTTTATGGCCAATTGCTTGCATACATGCCTTTAAAATAGGCAATTTTGATTTTTTTTTCAGTTCGGCTCCCATAAACTTCATACGGGTTTGCCGTTAGAACTTTTCCCCTGTTTGAGAGTTCTGCTGTGAATCACACCGTGGGTTGTTCTGCCCATCTCTACTGGCCAATTTAGTTCTTATTTCTGGGAGTTCTGCACTAAATGTGTATTTGTAAAATTAAGATCCTTTTCTTGGACAGAATTAATAGCTCATCGATTGCTTGCCTCCCGCTCTTTAATGCGAATGATCTTTGTCTCACGTTTCCCTCCTCTCCCATGTAGAAGGAGGATGGGAACTTCAAAGAATTTCAGCTGCATTCCTTTTTTTCTCACAGGATTCGGACCAACAGTTCAGACTTTCACAGGGGTTAAGGAACAAACTGAACAAGAAGATACATTCAAGCAATTAATTTAAATCTACCATAAAATGCATTTTACATTGAAATAATAAAATGCTGCGTTTTCAATCCATTATCAGGGCTGTAGAACATTTTCCATTAACATTTGTCCATATTTCTGCACTCTCTTTATAAAGATGATGATAAGAGGCTCTTTCAAAATAAGAGAACAGAAGACTCGGCAGGGAAAATCACCCAAATTAAACTAGCAGTCTAATTATTTGGTGGTAAATGACAAGACATAATGATTTTCTTATTTCCTTTTTTTTTGCATTGTTTGATTAAAAAAATACATTCAGACGAGAAGTGACACCTTAGAAATATATGAAATCATATATTTCTATTTGGGATCTGTTTAAGAGCTATCGATCAACAGTGTTTGATCGCTCAGTTCTATGTCGTAGAGGTGGTGGGGGACAGCTGCTGATGGGATCGGTGGATCGGTGCTGCAGCCATCATGGTAAGCATGATTGTTTATTTTTTTTATAATCCCGTACTTCTTTTTAAAAGCGGTTGTATACCAGAAAAAAAAAAAAAACCTGTAAGAGAAAGGCATAATGAGCTAGTATGCGTCGCATACTAGCTTATTATGAAATGCTTACCTCAGAAAGAAGCTCCGACGGGTCTGCTCGGTCCCCGCAGAGGGAGCCAACATGTTCCCCCAAGGGATCCTTCCGGGTGTGCGGCTCCAGCACTGTGAGTGGTTGGAGCCACAAGACATCACTCCTGCGCATGTGCGCTGGAGCCCGTCTTTCCGGCAAGGTTTCCGGTAGGGTCCTTCGACGGGACCTCACTACGCATGCGCCGTGACGTTAGCAGCTGCATGAAGGGCGAATATCTCCTAAACCATGCAGGAGATATTCATTTTACCTACAGGTAAGCCTTATATATATATATATGCACCACCACATTATGGGTGTCAGGTCCGAGCATTCCTAGATGAACAGTTTCCTGGAAAGTGGATTGGTCGTCGTGGGCCAGTTTAATGGCCCCCAAGGTCTCCCGATCTGCCTGGACTGTGGGTATTACACCACCACGTATATATATATATATTCCGAATGGACATCCATTTTACTTATAGAGGACGTACCAAATCCTCTATAAGCGGGAAGTACGTCGACGATTGCAGTGCCGCGTACGCATCACTCCAGGGCAGCTTCCTGGGATGGCCTTTGGAACGGCCTTTCTGCCCGAGGTCGCGTGTACGCGTCCTCACTACAGAACACCGAGGTTGGTGAGTGTCACGACCTCGGCGTGTGGGCCTTCCTAGGGAACCCCCTTGTACAACCGAGGGAGACGCCCCTGGCTCGTCTGGGCAGCCTCGAAGAAAGACTCCATTCGTAAAGTA
>BLSH010278369.1:408137-424199 GCA_018402905.1 Glandirana rugosa
GGGCTGGGGGGTGGTGGGTGGGTGGTAACTGCATGGTGGGGGTTGCAATCTGTCACTAGGCAGCGCTGTGGGCATTACACATCGCCCACAGCGCTGCAGCACCTCCTCTCTCCCCCCTCTCTCCTCTCACACTGCACCGATCGGTGCGGAGAGGAGAGAAAAGCCGGCGCTTCCGCCGGCTTGTTTACATGTGATCACGCCGTCATTTGACGGCGCGATCACGTGGTGAAAGGCCGCTCACAGCAGCCATTCACCACGATCCGTGATCAGTCGGGTCCCCCGGACCCGACGGTCATGGATGTTCCCGTGTGCGCGCCCCAGGGGGCGCGTGGGAAGCGCGATTCTGGGAGGACGTCAATAGACGTCCTCCCAGAATTAAGCAACCGCCCTGTAGACGTCAATTGTCTATAGGGCGGTTGTTAAGTGGTTAAAAAGTAACGCAGTGCTGAATAGCAAAAAATGGCCTGATCATGAAAGCGGAGTTCCACCCAAAAAGTGGGAGCTCCGCTTATCTGCCCCCCCCCATTTCAGATGGGACGGGGGAGCGGGTTCCTGTTTTTGACAGGTACCCGTCCCCACTCCCGAGAGATCTCGCCGCAGGGATATCCCTCGGAAGTTTGCCCCCCTCCTTCCCCCACCGCCGGGCCATGCAGAAAGCACAGCATGGCTTCACTTCCGGTTTCCCTTACAGGCAATGGCGGTGACAGCACCCGAGAGCCGAAGGACTCCAGGACAGGTAAGTGTCCTAATATTAAAAGTCAGCAGCTACATTATGTGTAGCTGCTGACTTTTAATTTTTTTCGGGGGGCAAAACTCTGCTTGAAGGGGGTAAAATCTTCTGGAGCTGAAATGGTTAAAAAAAAACTATAAGGCTCCATGCACACCGGACACATTTTCAACCTCCCCTGAACAATTTTTTTTACAGCTAGAAACCGACGCTTAAAACGGCCGCATTTTATAAGCCACGTTTAGCCGCATTTGCGTTTAGAAGTATTTTTTCTTTTCAATGGATCAAAAACTACCAAAAACGCTGGTGAGCCACGTTTTTGAGCGTTTTTGGGCGTTTATGAGCGTTTTTAAGCTTTCAACGTTTTTTGTGGTCAGAAGAGCGACTCTTGAACGCGATTTAACCACTTCAGCCCCGGAAGGATTTCACAAGTTAGGACCAGAGCACTTTTTGCGATTCGGCACTGCGTCACTTTAACTGACAATTGCGCGGTCATGCAAGATTGTACCCAAACAAAATTTGCATCCTTTTTTCCCCACAAATAGAGCTTTATTTTGGTGATATTTGATGCCCTCTGCGTCATTTCTGATCACCGCTATAAACAAAAAAAGAGCGACAATTTTGCAAAAAAAAAACAGTATTTCTTGAAATACAAATACAAAAAAAATATAAAAAAACATTGTTTTTCATCGTTTTTTGCCAATTTATATTCTAACTCATATTTTTGGTAAGAAAAATCGCAAATTGGTCTTTATTAATTGGTTTGCGCAAAAGTTGTAGCATTTACGAATGATGAGAATTCATTTATGGGTTTTTTAAAATATATTTTACTAGTAATGGCGGCGATCTGTGATTTTTAGCGGTACTGCGATATTGCGGCAGACATATCGGACCATTTTGACACTTTTTTGGGACCATTGGCAATTATACAGCGATCAGTGCTATGAAAATGCATTGATTACTGTGTAAATGCCATTGGCAGTGAATGGGGTTAACCTGGAGGGGGGCACTCTAAGGGTTAACTGTGTTCCCTGGGTATGTTCTAACTGTATGGGGCCTGGGCTGGCTGGGGGAGGGGAGTGATCACGGCTTCCATATACAGGTAGCCTGTGATCACATCCCTTCCCCCTCTATCAGAACGGAGATCAGTGTTTACATACACGGACCTCCGTTCTCTCACTACGGGGGAGCCATTGGGGGTTGGGGGCGTAGGGCCCTACCAGCTCCCTGGCCCCCCGGGATCACAGTGAGCGCACGAGCGTGCCTCCGGCGACGCGCGTACGCTCACAATACTCGTTATCGCGGTCGCTGTCAGGTGACGGCATTTCGCAATAACAAACTACTTTGCAGCCGTCAAGCCACAGTGGGCGGTCGGCAAGTGGTTAAGGCCATTCAGACAACAGCCCATAAACGCCACTGCTCCTAAACGACAATAAACGTCCATTTGTGCATGAATATATAGGAAAACATAAAGAGGCGTTTAAGGGCTGTTAAAAAAACGATCGTTTATCAGCTTCAGTGTGTATGGAACTTTAAGATTTCCAACCACCCTCTAAAAGGCTACTTGCTTGGCTGTCACACTGATCCTTAGAGCCCAATGCTTTTCGAATCTTGGAATCTGACCAAGTAAAGTCACAACACCACATTTTCCTGCTCCTTCCAAGTTGGGACTGCAAAATTCCCACGCCAATGGATCAGCATGACATCCAGGCACTTCATTTAGCAAAGGGAGTGCAGTGAGGAAGCATAATTGGGCAGCAGGAAAACGTCTGGAGTTTACATTGCTGCATGATGTGACTGCCGATTGGCACTGAGATACTTTGGTCATGAATCCAATCAGATTTCTATGGATCACATTATGTGATTGATATAAACAGAGAAGCGATCAATAACCCACACTCTCTTAACTATCAATCGCAATCGACTTCCTATTTGTGAAATATCACTCTATTGCAGGGATATGTAATTAGAGGACCTCCAGATGTTGCAGAACTACAAGTCCCATGAGGCATAGCAAGACTCTGACAGCCACAAGCATGACGCCCAGAGGCAGAGGCATGATGGGACTTGTAGTTTTGCAACAGCTGGAGGTCCGCTAATTGCTTATCCCTGCTCTATTGGGTCATTGACTATAAGCCTGGTATCACACTAGTGCGATATCAGAGATTGCATGTGATTCGCACCCGCAGGTGCCGATCCATGCAATCTCTGAGCAATGCGAGTTCGGCCATACAGTTGTATGGCTGAACTCGCATTCGATTCACACTAAAAAGGTGCAGGACCTTTTTTTTCCCCACACTGGAATCGGATCGCATTGGTGTTCTCACCTATGAGATCTGATTCCTGTGCGAGTTCACATTTCGCACTGCGATCTGAGAACCGATCTGGAGGTGTCATTAACATTCTATTACAATAAATAAAAAGTGTAGCGCTAAAAAGTGGCAGGATATGTGAAAAAATGATATTGTGTAATCAAAATATAAAAAATAAAGATCACAAGTCAAACATAAGTGTTCATAAATAAATAGGTGCTATAGTGTATGAACCATAACAAATGTCCCAAAGTGTTCAGACATCATGGAACATGATTTGGCATTGCTGGAAGATTGGTCAAAGCAGTGGAGACTGCAGTTCAATATTTCTAAATGTAAAATAATGCATCTAGGGAAAAAGAATCCGCTTAGAGAGTACAGCATTGGGGGCACAGTGTTAGCCAGCACTACAGAAGAAAAAGATTTGGGGGTGCTTAATTCAGATGATTGCAAAATGAGCAAACAGTGTAACCAGGCAGTGGGAAAAGCAAATAGAATTCTGGGATGTATCAGTAGATGGATCACCAGCAGGAGGAAGGAGGTTCTGATTCCTCTATATAGATCTTTAGTGAGACCTCACTTAGAATACTGTGTCCAGTTCTGGAGACCTCACTTACAAAAAGATATTGATAAGATAGAACGAGTTCAGAGACGGGTAACAAAAATGGTGAAAGGTCTGGGGGATAAAACATATCAAGAGCGACTTCAGGAACTTAATCTGTACAGTCTGGAGGAAAGAAGGGAGAGGGGAGACATGATTGAAACCTTTAAATACATCAAGGGGGTGAATAAGGTTCAGGAGGGCAGTCTTTTCAATATGAAACCAAAATCAAGAACACGGGGACCTCAAACTAACTGGGGGGAAGTTCAAAACGAATCTTAGAAAGTATTATTTTACTGAAAGGGTGGTTGATGATTGGAATAAACTACCAACAGAGGTTGTGAGACAGTCAACAGTAAATGGCTTCAAACATGCTTGGGATAAACATAAATCCATAGTCAGACAACAAGGTTAATGTAAAAAAAAATAAAATAAATAAAATAAAAAGGGGCAGACTCGATGGACTACTCAGTCTTTTTCTGCCGTCACTTTTCTATGTTTCTATGTTTCTATCATCCATGTAAAATGTGTACATAACAGAGTTCATCCAAGTTTGGCAATGGGGATCGGTTTGCTCCAAACCAATAGATGTAATCCAATCCAAAACGGTATTTCACATGATACAATCCTATCAAGTAATAAGATGGACTCTTACCAGAATTGGTGGACCCTCTCGATCATACGACCGGAGGGTCAATCAGGCTTATGTGGTCTTCCACCACAGGGGTCAGGCTGTACTTTCCAATGGGTGCACAGAATAAGTATCCTCAACGATATCCAGAACAGGTAGATGCAACTCCCCCAATCCAATTGATCACACCAGTGGGCTTGAGAGCCCTCACAGGAAGGAAATGTGAAGAAAAAATTATAGATGCCGCCATTTGGTGCAATAAAATCACCACTTTATTTTTAAAAATAGGTGAATATACAAAAAGTATAGCCGGCAATACATATGAAATCCAGGTTAAGAACAGGTGACTGCGATAGGCGCACAGGTCCTCACCCTTTACATGGATGATGTCTGAACACTTTGGGACATTTGTTATGGTTGATACACTATAGCACCTTTTTATTTATGAACACTTATGTTTGACTTTTGATCTTTATTTTTTATATTTTGATTACACAGTATCATTTTTTCACATATCCTGCCACTTTTTAGCGCTACACTTTTTGTTTATTGTTCACGTTTTACATTATATGGTCTAATGCAGTGTACGCCGCTTAAACCTCTCCCTTTTGCGCATTAATATCCTTTTCTGTGATTAACATTCTATTGACACCCACAGCGGTTGGCAGAGGGCAGTGTGAACTGCCTGCAGGAGAGGTGTGATGAGGGAACCGGCTCTGTAATAACGTTGGTTCTCGCATTGCACCAGTGTGAACCAGGGCTTAATCAGAAAGAAAAAAAGATCACTTATTCATGTATGGCCACCAATATGAAGATTATACAAAGATTATACAGTTAGGTTTAACAGTTGTCAAATTGTCACCAGAATATAATGTTATTTATATATTTTATATATATTACATACTGTATATACAGTACTCTGCAAAAGTTTTGGGCAGGAGTCAAGAAATGCTGTAAAGTAAGAATGATTTAAAAAATATATATTTTAATTATTTATTTCAGGTACTTATATAGCGCTATCAATTTACGCAGCTCTTTACATATACTTTATACATTCACATCAGTCCCTACCCTCAAGGAGCTTACAATCTAAGGTCCCTAATGCACATTCATAGATACACATTTTAGGGCCAATTTAGACAGGATTCAATTAACGGAAAGGTTTCTTCACAGTTAGAGCTGTGAAAATGTGGAATAGACTCCCCCCAGAGGTGGTTTTGGCCAGCACGGTTGATTGCTTTAAAAAAGGCCTGGATTCTTTCCTTAATGTAAATAATATAACTGGGTACTAACATCTTTAGGTAAAGTTGATCCAGGGTGAATCCGATTGCCTCTCGGGGAATCAGGAAGGAATTTTTTCCCCCGTTATAGCAAATTGGATCCATGCTTTGCTGGGGTTTTTTGCCTTCCTCTGGATCAACTGTGGGTGAAGGATTGTATATGGGATTATTTGGTTGTATGTGTATATGTGTGTATGTGTATATGTGTATATATATATGTATATACATTTTTTTTTTTTTTTTTTTGGTTGAACTGGATGGACTTGTGTCTTTTTTCAACCTGACTAACTATGTAACTATGTAACTATGTAACCTACCAGCATGTCTTTGGAGTCTGGGAGGAAACCCACGCAGGCACAGGGAGAACATGCAAACTCCAGGCAGGTAGTGTCGTGGTTGGGATTCAAACCAGGGACTCTTTTGCTGCTAGGCGAAATTGCTTTTCACTACACCACTGTGCCACCCATTTACTACACCACTGTGCCGCCCATTCACTACACCACTGTGCCGCCTGAAGTGATGGAAGTGATGGTTTGGCCCCCATAGAGCCCTGATCTCAACATCATGGAGTCAACCTGGGATTACACAAAGAGACAGAAGGATTTAAAGCAGCCTACATACACAGAGAATCTGTGCTTAGTTCTCCAAGATGTTTATTTTAAAGAACCAAACTCTGCAAGGTCATACACCATGGCAAGACTGAGCATAGCAACAACACACAATGTTACTGCATTAGCAAGGTCTCTCCCAGGCAAAGATGTCAAAGCAGACCAGGGTTTCCTGATGTGCTGTGTAAGCTTTTTTGAAGAAGCACAAAGAACCGGGCAACGTTGAGGACTATAGATGCAGTGGTTGGCCATGGAAACTTAATGCAGCAGATGAAAGACACATCGTGCTTACTTCCCTTCAACACTGGATATCCAGCAGTGCCATCATCACAGAACTGGCAGAAACTAGTGGGAACCAGGTACACCCATCTACTGTCCGGAGAAGTCTGGCCAGAAGTAGTCTTCATGGAAAAATTGCATCCAAAAAGCCATACCTCCAACGTGAAAACAAGGCTAAGTGACTCAACTATGCAGCACAACATAGGAACTGGAGTGCAGAAAAATGCCAGCAGGTGCTCTGGACTGATGAGTAAAAATGTGAAATATTTGGTTGTAGCAGGAGGCAGTTTGTTAGTGAAGGGCTGGAGAGCGGTATAATAATGAATATCTGCAGGCAATAGTGAAGCATAGTGGAGGTTCCTTGCATGTTTGGGGCTGCATTGCAAATGGAGTTAGAGATTTGGTCAGGGTCAATGGTGTCCTCAAAGCTGGGAAATACAGGCGGATACTTATCCATCATGCCAAACATCCGATGGAAGTGACGGACTGTGTCCCCAAAGGACGGGGACCTTACGAAAGGAGCGAGTGACTTCACATCCAACGAAAGTGACGGACTGTGTCCTCAAACGACGGATCGGTGCTACAAAAAATAGAGAAGGATTCTCAAAAGCGCTTGGCTGGCACTACCAGAGTGCCAGACCATGACTATGATTCATAAAGATATGTGTGGTAATAAAATTAAGTAAATGAAAAACAAAGTAAATAAAAAACCTATAATAGTCTAAATTCCCTGACAAACACTTGGATGATAAACATTAGTAAAATGCATGCATAAAACTAGTTAATATCAAACAGTTAGGTAAAATAAATTGGATGAATTAGAGTAAATACATATACATACTTAGACTCAATAATTCAAAATATATATATATATAAAAAAAATACACAACTGTATAGGCAAGTGCATATAAATGATAAAAATTGGCATAACTACATCATTCACCCTATGTGCCAAAAAAAAAAAAAAACTTGTTTATAATGAAAAATGTAAATTGGATGAAAATACATATACATACTTAGACTCAATAATTCAAAAATACATTTAAAAAAATATATATATAAGGGTAACTACACATGTGTATAGGCAAGCGCATATAAATCATAAAAATTGGCATAAGTACATCACTCACCCTATGTGCCAAAAAAAAATGTTTATAATGAAAAATTGATAAAATATTAAATTGTTGAATTGAACCACATAGGTAAGTATACCACATAGGCAATGGGTGAGTGATATACCCATTGCACTGCCATGCCCAGATGACATAAACAGATACTACAAAAGAATTGGAAAACTGATGATGAGTGATCCCATATATATCTCCGAGCAAAAATCTTAGACTACTCTATTCTCTCTACCTTGCCCTACTTGGTAGAGGGAAAAGAAGAAAGATAGAGCTCATGGTGGAGCTGTTATTGGCAAAGAGCCGTGCTTGGATGCCATCAAGGGAAAACGGGGAAAGAACCTCAATGCATATTCTCTAATAGCATCAGCACAGGGGTGGTGGGCAAACCCTACACTCAATACACACATTGCCCTACTTGGCAAAGAAGGGAAATTAACTAAAAGAAAGTGAAAGGGGAGCGTTACTCAAGTAAACACACCGGTGGTGGTATTGGAAGGCAGAGGGCATAGATGAGGGCACACCTACAGGGCCTGACCACTACATTAAGGTCTGGACATCCAACCCTATGTTCAAGCCCCTTGGTGCCAAAGCCCCCAGCTGATGGATCAAAAAGGTCTCTCTCCTGTACAGCCTCTGAAACCTCCGTCCAATGTCTGCATCCTCTCTCATAACTTCTAACCCAAAGAGCCTCAGTCCAGAGGGATTTTGATTGTGTTTATCTAAAAAATATAGAGGTAACAAATGCTTGTCGAAAGCCATTAGTATATTCCTTTTATGTTCCCCAAAACGTGCGTATAGTCCGGCCCACGTACATTAGACCACAAGGGCACAATATACAATATACTACAAATTCGGAGCCACAGTTGATAAATTGGCAAATAGCATGGGTTTTGCCATAATTTCTCATTACCTCCTTTTTTCTGTGCCACATGTATTGGCATGCCCCACAATTGGGAACACCACACCTATAGCTGCCCTTCTGGTCAAACAGACTGCTCCAGTTCTGATTGACTGTAGTTTTTAGTGTGCAGACTCTACTTGGGGCAATGAAGCTCCTCAAGTTCTTAGGTCTACGGAAAATGACAGTCAGGCGTTCTGAAAGGACTTTGGACAGGCATGGGTCCCCGTGAAGGATGCCCCAATATTTTTCTATGACACGTTTGATTGGGAATGCTTTGTTGCTAAACCTGGTATTGAAAGAAATGTCTGGCCGACTATGGGAGCTACATTTCTTAGCAAGGATCTTCTCCCCAGCAGTCCTAATGTACGTGTCCTCTTGTTGGAAGCAATTAGTCACAACCTGTGAATACTTCTGCTGATAAAGTATCTAACAAAAGTGAGTACACCCCTCACATTTTTGTAAATATTTTATTATATCTTTTCATGTGACAACACTGAAGAAATTAACCTTTGCTACAATGTAAAGTAGTGAGTGTACAGCTTGTTTAACGGTGTAAATTTGCTGTCAACTCAAAATAACTCAACACAGAGCCATTAATGTCTAAACCGCTGGCAACAAAAGTGAGTACACCCCTAAATGATTATGTCCAAATTGGGCCGATATTTTGTGTAGCCACTATTATTTTGTAGCACTGCCTTAACTCTCTTGGGCATGGAGTTCACCAGAGCTACAAAGGTTGCCACTGGAGTTCTCTTCCACTCCTCCATGATGACATCACAGAGCTGGTGGATGTTAGAGACCTTTCACTATTCCACCTTCCTTGTGAGGATGCTCCACAGATGCTCAATGGGATTTTGGTCTGGAGACATGCTTGGCCAGTCCATCACCTTTACCCTCAGCTTCTTTAACAAGGCAGTGGTGGTGTGTTTGGGGTCATTATGTTTGGATACTACCCATGCGGCCCAGTTTCCGAAGGGAGGGGATGATGCTCTGTTTCAGTATGTCACAGTACATGTTGACATTCATGGTTCCCTCAATGAACTGTACCTCCCCAGTGCCAGCAGCACTCATGCAGCCCCAGACCATGACACTCCCACCACCATGCTTGACTGTAGGCAAGACACACTTGTCTTTGTACTCCTCACCTGGTTGCTTCCACACACGCTTGACACCATCTGAACCAAATAAGCTAATCTTGGTCTCATCAGACCACAGGAAATGGTTCCAGTAATCCATGTCCTTAGTTTGCTTGTCTTTAGCAAATTGTTTGTGGGCTTTCTTGTGTATCATCTTTAGAAGAGGCTTCCTTCTGGGATGACAGCCATGCAGACCGATTTGATGCAGTATAAGGCATATGGTCTGAGCACTGACAGGATGACCCTCCATCCCTTCAACCTTTGCAGCAATGCTGGCAGCACTCATATGTCTATTTCCCAGAAGACAACCTCTGGATACGATGCTGAGCATGTGAGCACTCAACTTCTTTGGTCGACCATGGCGAGGCTTGTTCTGAGTGGAACCTGTTAAGCCACTGTATGGCCTTGGCCACTGTGCTGTCACTTTGATTAGCCTTTGACAATGTTGTCAACAGTTTAACCTTTGCTCCACTGGTTTGTAGTACTTTTTTAATACAATTATATCAATAAAAATTCAAATTTTTACAGCATTGAGGGTCCATTTACAGTATCTTTTGATCTACAATCATCTTTTTTGCACAGTAATGGTTTACTGAGGAACCTCCACCCTTTCCAAAACTGAGGGACCACTTGGGCGTTCACCCATAGATATCCCTCATGTGTATACTGGGCTGCATGGGTGTGTTTTACTCCCCCTTGGTTGTTCATATCAATACCAGAAATGATCAGCCTCCCCGCGGGATTATTGGCATCTTTATGGATCCTGGGGATATGATATAGAAATGGTGTGAGTGGATATGGACGAAACAAAAATTGCCATTCTTGTCTGGATATAACCCCATCCCTGTAGGCTTGATCTTATAAGGATTTCAACTCTTCCTTGTATGGGCTTACCGGATCACCCTCTAACTTTTCATATGTACTAGTATGCTCAAGGAGTCTGTAAGCCTCTTTCAAGTAACCCGAAACGCATCAGTTTTACCCTCACTGTGTTCCGCATTGTATCATGCAGTGTTCCTAACGGCCTTTTTAGAGATGCTACTCTGTGAGTATCCACTTGTTAACCTTTTAAATATTTATTAAATTGTCTTTGGTAATGCACTGGGTGTGCGCGCCTTCCTTTTTCTTGTTTTTCCAGTGGCTGTTGGATTACCCCATCCAGGAGAGCAGCATCCACCTGGTCTATAATCATTGATATTCTGGCTGCCTGTTACCATGAAGGCTTTTTAGCGCTGAAAGTGTCTGTTTTTTCTTGTATGTTCTACTATTTGGGGAATCTAGCAGCTGGAGGACTTTGTTGGATTTTTTGGCACATGATCGCATAATTTGTTGTATCTTGTCTACATACATTATCATTTGATTTTTAGATTTTGCTAATTTTTATCATAGTTTTAACTGTGGAGGAAAGACTCATTAGGAGGGACTCATTGGCCAAAGGTTTTAGCAATTGTGTAGACCTGCTTGAAAATCCAAATGTTACCGAGACTAGCACGGAAGCAAACAGCTGTACTGGCCCAGCCCCTCCTTGCAAAGAGAAACAACAAGAAGATTTGATGATCTCCAAATTTTATTCACTGAAACATTTGTTAGAGAATGAGATGCTACAATGGTGGGACATTGTGTCTTTACGCAAATACTTGGATGTAAAAAGAGCACCCAGAGGTCTTAGATTGACCAAAGCGGTGCAGTTTCTTGGATGATGATCTTAGGGATCAGTGGTATGAACATTCCAGGGAATGCAGTAGGAAGTGGAAGAGTCTCATCATTATACAGCGTGAAAGGAATGGTTTGCACCTCCGTTCCCAGATAGAGGCTGTGAAGGATGAGCTCAACTCCTTCACCCATTTAGCTGCTTTTGCTCAATGGGATGGTGGCATCAATGACCACATTATTGACTTTGAGGCTGATCTCATTAATCTCATTAGAAGAAAATCAGGGAAATTTGAAAGGGACAGGGAGGACTATCTACAGGGCACAGAGCACTGGTGGAAAAGAACACGACCTCTGAAGGTCCGCGACAAACATCCCATGCAGGACAGGCCAATACAACCTGAGGGGGCCCCCAGCCCCACTGGCAATAGGGACTGCCCCCCACATTTCCGTAATAGGGGGGTCATAAGTCTCACCCCAATGTAAGACGCCCACTAGACACTTGCCTTCCCCTCCCTACTCGGTCCCACTCACAGGCCTCAGGTCCATCAAAAGGCCCAAATGGGTCCAAATGGCCCAGGGGCAAACAATTTAAAAATAACAAGTACAATAGGAAATTTAAACCTTTGCCTTCTGTTTCTAGTCTTTCCAAAACACCAGGGGGCACTGAGGCAGGTATTGTGACCAATAGTGACTCTAGTTCATTCAATGGGAAAGTCAAAGGGGCAGATCCATCCCTCTCACATGAGCCACCAACTGGGCCCTAGGACCAGTCCCCTGTGGACAACATTACAGTCAGTGGTGAGGTGAAATCCAATACTGAGGCCCTAGGTGTTGTAGTGGTTGACCCAGGTTTTACCTCTGACAGTCTCCCCCCGGTGCTTTACCTCTCGGTGGCTCCTCTGGACCATCTACAATATCCCTTTCTCCCTCTTTTTTATTGGGGGCACGCCTAAGGGGGTTGTTAACTGGAGGAAAAGGTCAGCAGAAAAAAACAGACAAGGGAAGTGGGGAGGAAAGAAAATCAAAAAAAAGGGAAAAAGTAATGCCCGAGTGTGATACCATTAAAATTTTTAATCTATCTTCAATGATATTCAGTGAGGCTGAACTTATGCTACTATGCAAAGGCCTCAATTTTGCCTCACCCAATCCCCCCCATCTTTTTGAACTTTTCATCAACCTTAATAGGTTTACACGTAATCTCACCCTCAAGTGATATTTTTCTATGAAAGAGGGCACTGAGAACACCGAAAACAGTCCAGACCGATATGCCCGAGATGGAGTTCCCTCCCAGTGTCACTAATGTGGCCCCTGTGGCCCGTACTCACTTTAGGCCCAAGTCAGTTTTCCAACCACATTGGGCCAAAGGCACGTTGATCCCCACCTTTATGATGTGGTATACTCTGAAATGGTGAAACTCTGTAGTGGGACCACAGGCGACTACACATCTACAATGCCTTTGGAGGATAAAGAACATTGGACTCTATCAAAAACAAAGACGCCATCATTATCAGACAGGCACACAAAGGGGGTAGCTTGGTCATTCAAGACAGACAGGATTACCTGAAAGAGGCTTACAGACTCCTTGAGGATACTAGTACATATGAAAAGTTAGAGGGTGATCCGGTAAGCCCATACAAGGAAGAGTTGAAATCCTTATTAGATCAAGCCTACAGAGATCGGGTTATATCATATCACCAAGATCCATAAAGATGCCAACAATCCCCCGGGAGGACGATCATTTCTGGTATTGATAGCCTCACTAGTCCAATGGGAAGCTACAGTGATTATTTTCTACAGGAACTGGTAGTACAGCTCCCCTCATATGTACGTGACTCTGGCCACATGTTGGAGATTTTGGCCCAATATCAATGGTAGACTGGATATAGTTGGTTGTCATTAGATGTGGCCTCATTATACACGTCTATTCAACATCAGTTTGGGCTACAAGCTGTCCAATATTTTTTGGCATGTGAGAACCATCTAAACTCCAGCAAGCCTCTTTTATCGTACATAGCATTGAATATACCCTGACACATAATTATTTTGTCTTTCAGGATGAGTACTATAGACAAATTAAGGGCACAGCTATGGGGGTCAAGTTTTGATGGTGGATGATGAACATCAGTTTTTTTCCCAAACCCATTTCAAGCCAACAGCTGGAAATTCTTATCCCCATGCCTGGAGCCACCACCATCCAAGATGAATCAAAAATGTGCCTCTGGGTCAGTTCTGTCGGCTCCAAAGGACTTGCTCTCGCCTATCAGGCCATGATGAACAGAACGATGTACTGAGAAGGAAAGAAAGGGTACGATCGGGCCACCATCGAAGATGCGTATACAAAATATCGGCAGAAGTATTCACAGGTTGTGGCTAATTGCCTCCAACAAGAGGTCACGTGCATTAGGACTGCTGGGGAGAAGATCCCTACTAAGAAATATAGCTCCCATAGTCACCCAGACATTTCTTTCAATACCAGGTTTAGCAACAAGGCATTCCCATTCAAATGCGTCATAGAAAAATATTGCGGCATCCTTCACCGGGACCCATGCCTGTCCAAAGTCATTCCAGAATGCCCGACTGTCATTTTCTGTAGTCCTAAGAACTTGAGGAGCTTCATTGCCCCAAGTAGAGTCCGCACACTAAAAACTATAGTCAATTAGAACTGGAGCAGTCTGTTTGACAGCTATAGGTGTGGGGTTCCCAACTGTGGAGCATAACAATACATGTGGCACAGAAAAAAGGAGGTAATGGGAAATGATGGCCAAACCCATGCTATTCGCCAATATATCAACTGTGGCTCAGAATTTGTAGTATATTGAGCCCTTGTGGTCTGAGACTATACGCACTCTACGAACACTTTTTGGGGAACATAAAAGGAATATACTAAAGGGTTTGACAACCATTCATTACCTCTACATTTTTTAGATAAACACAATCAAAATCCCTCTGGACTGAGGCTCTTTGGGTTAGAAGTTATGAGAGAGGATGCAGACATTGGACGGAGGTTTCAGAGGCTGTGCAGGAGAGAGACCTTTTGGATCCATCAGCTGGGGGCTTTGGCACCAAGGGGCTTGAACATAGGGTTGGATGTCCAGACCTTAATGTAGTGGTCAGGCCCTGTAGGTGTGCCCTCATCTATGCCCTCTGCCTTCCAATACCCCCACCGGTGTGTTTACTTGAGTAATGCTCCCTGTTCACTTTAGCCTCTTTTAGTTAATTTCCCTTCTTTACCAAGTAGGGCAGTGTGTGTATTGAGTGTAGGGTTTGCCCACCACCCCTGTGCTGATGCTATTAGGGAATATGCATTGAGGTTCTTTCCCCGTTTTCCCTTGATGGCATCTGAGCATGGCTCTTTGCCAATACCAGCTCCACCATGAACTCTATCTTTCTTCTTTTCCCTCTACCAAGTAGGGCAAGGTAGAGAGAATAGAGTAGTCTAAGATTTCTGCTCGGAGATATATATGGGATCACTCATCATCAGTTTTCCAATTCTTTTGTAGTGTCTGTTTATGTCACCTGGGCATGGCAGTGAAATGGGCATATCACTCACCCATTGCCTCTATGTGGTTTAATTCAACAATTTAATATTTTATAAATTTTTCATTATAAACATTTTTTTTTTTTGGCACACAGGGTGAGTGATGTACTTATTCCAATTTGTATGATTTATATGCATTCCCTATACATATGCGTATTTACACTTATATATATATATATATTTTTTTTTATGTATTTTTGAATTATTGAGTCTAAGTATGTATATGTATTTACTCTAATTCATCCAATTTATTTTACCTAACTGTTTGATATTAACTAGTTTTATGCATGCATTTTACTAATGTTTATCATCCAAGTGTTTGTCGGGGGATTTAGACTATTATATGTTTCCTATTTACTTTGTTTTTCATTTACTTCATTTTATTACCACACATATCTGTATGAATTGCAGTCATGGTCTGGCACTCTTGTGCTGCCAGCCAAGCGCTTTTGAGAATCCTTCTCTATATTTTGTTGGGTAGATCCATCATTTGGGGGCACAGTCCATCACTTCAGTTGGATGTGACATCACCGGCTCCTTTCAGAACATCCCCAATACTATTCCCACCATTCCTAGTGGGGGCGTTTGCGGCAGCTTAACCCTGACAGGTGTTCCCTGTTAAGAGGAAGATTGGTCCTACCGTCCCCTTCAGGGTTACGTATGCCCGCACCTGAAGGATTGAGCGGGTGTATAACGCAAGTGGTCCAGGCTCTGTCACTTCTGGGTCCATCCTTTTCTGTGTCCCCATGTGTACAATAACTCCATGTTTTGGGAGAAGGACAACAAAGAACAAAAAGTGCGCCTCTAAGTGCAGTATTGAAGTAAAAACATAATTTATTAAAAGTGGTAAAAACCTACTCACAATGGTAGTAATCAGGTGAGCGTTGCAGTTTACACTCATCCAAAAATGGTGAAAATTATTTAATACAAAAATGAAGTTATGACGTGAATCTCCGCGTGAAAAACAAGAAACAACAGGAAGAGGGTTTTGTACCTCAATAACATGTGTACCCCTGTGTCTTTTCCTACCTGGGTCTTCACTGTCTCGGACCTGGTGAACGCAATATGTGGGCGAGTTAGGAAGTCCACGCCCGTATGCATTGGGACTTCCCCTGCCATCCTGGTTAGAAGGAGAATTGTCCCTTGTGGACAGTCCCAATTCGACGGCGTTTGCGGGGGTGATCCTTACCACCCTTATCATAACCCCTACAAGACTTTCCTCGGCCACTACAGTGTAGGTTGACTTCACTACCTGACACGGGGGTTTAC
>BLSH010278369.1:453435-467241 GCA_018402905.1 Glandirana rugosa
GTTTTTGAGTATTAATTTAGTAAACCTTGTTCAGAAGAAGAAGAGAAAAAAAGTAATAAAATAATTTGACGTTCTCCTGTTTTATTGTCGTAACGACTTACTTAACCATTTGTGTATTTTTCCTAAAAAAAAAAGTTTTCGCTTCCATAATTTCCAGCGTTTTCACTTAATCCAGGAATTTAGCTGAAATCTGGGATTTCTGAACCAAACCAATGAAGATTTTTGCCGGGAAAAAAAAAATGACCCGATTGACCTCTCCTTTTGAAAAAAAAAATCCTTTTTATGTGTTTACCAATTCATTCAGCAATGCTGTTATTTTGTCCTCTTGCAGTTTAATAAAATAATGAAAAAAAGAGAAGAAGAAGACTTGTTCCAAATGATTTAATTATGAGTTTTTGTCACCTTAGAGGAAGGCGCGCTCTAATGTTGCGGCCAGGTAGGCAGGATGGTTAATGATGCGGTGCCTGCTCACCCTGGGATATAGCATTGCATCGCAGACTATTAAAGAGTTCTGCAATGGATCTGGGAATTTCATTCCGAAATGAAACACTGCCACCTACTGCTCCTAGGGGAAAAATACACGGAGAAAAAGGCTTTCCGCAACAGGCGTAGAAAAACTCTGAGCCTTTACTTGCTGAGAAATATAATCTATAATCAAAAGTATTCTTAGTACCATAAGATTGCATAATTAAAACCACTTGCCATCCGGGCCAATTCTGGCACTTCCCTCCGACATGCACAAATCATCATTTTTTTGCTAGAAAATTACTCAGAACCCCCAAACATTATATATGTTTTTTAGCATAGATCCTAGGGAATAAAATGGTGGTTGTTGCAACTTTTAATATCATGTGTTTTTTGCGCAGCAATTTTTCAAACGCGTTGAACAAAAAAAAAAAAAACAGTTACAGGCGGTCCCTGGGTTACAAAAAAGAAAGGGTTTGTAGCTCTGTTCTTAAGTTGAATTTGTTTTTAAGTGGGAACAGGGACATTTTTTAACCACTTCAGCCCCAGAAGGATTTCCCACTTTAGGACCAGAGCACTTTTTGCGATTCGGCACTGCGTCGCTTTAACTGACAATTGCGCAGTCGTGCGATGTTCTACCCAAACAACATTTGCGTCCTTTTTTTCCCACAAATAGAGCTTTCTTTTGGTGGTATTTGATCACCTCTGCGTTATTTCTGATCGCCGCTATAAACAAAAGAAGAGCGACCATTTTGCAAAAAAAAAAAAACAAAACAAATGTCTTACTTTTTGCTAAAATGCAAATCCAAAAAAATATAAAACAACATTTTTTTTCCATCGGTTTTGCCCGATTTATATTCTTTCTCATATTTTTGGTAAAAAAAAACCCCAATCGGCGTTTATTGATTGTTTGCGCAAAAGTTGCCGCGCTTACGGATGATGAAAATTAATTTCTGGGGTTTTAATTTTTTTTATTTTTTACTAGTAATGGCAGCGATCTGTGATTTTTAGCGGTACTGCAATATTGCAGCGGACATGTCGGACCATTTTGACACTTTTTTGGGACCATTGGCATTTATACAGCGATCAGTGCTATAAAAATGCACTGATTACTGTGTAAATGCCATTGCCAGTGAAGGGGTTAAACTGGAGGGGGCGCTCTAAGGGTAAACTGTGTTCCCTGGGTGTGTTCTAACTGTGTGTGGGCTGCCCTGGCTGGGGAAAGGGAGTGATCAAGGCTTCCATATACAGGAAGCTTGTGATCACAGCCCTTCCCCTCTAACAGAACAGAGATCCCTGTTTACATACACGGACCTCCATTCTTTCACTGCGGGTTAGCTGGCGGCGATCGAGTCCACCCTACTCGCTCCCTGCCCCCCCCCCCCGAACACAGTGAGCATGCGAGCACGCCACGGGTGGTGTGCACACGCTCACAGTGAGGGATATGACGGCGGTTTGCGATATCGAGCCACTCTGTCACCGTCAGACGCCGGTCGCCGGTCGGCAAGTGGTTAAGTGAAGCTTCAGCCAAAAAAACTATTTTTAAGCTTTTTGGATAGCATAGGGAAGGGGTAACACCCCTGTAATGTTTGTTTTGCTGTCTATGTTTCTGTTCAAAAGATTTCATCTCACTTCCTGTCCCAATGATAATTGGATTTTGAAAATGTTGGGCTGTTGTGGAAACAAACCTTGGTGATAAAGCTTCAGTGGGGACCCCTTTTTCCCATAATAACTCTTCCAGGAGTGAATTTCCCTTCCTAGGGGGAGATTTCTTCTCACTTCCTGTTGTCTCCCTCTGTTTGTAAGTAGGAGTCATTTGTAAGTCGGATGTTTGTAACTAGGGGACTGCCTGTACATGAATTAAAAAAACAAAACAGTAAAGTTAGCCCAATTTTTTTTTCATAATGTGAAAGATGATGTTATGCAGAGTAAATAGATACCCAACATGTCAGGCTTTAAAATTGCGCACACTTTACCTTTTTATATGATACCTTTTTATATGAGAAAATTCAATAAAAATATTGAAATAAAATTGCGCACACTCGTGGAATGGTGCCAAACTTTTAGTACTTAAAAATCTCCATAGGAGATGCTTACATTTTTTTACAGGTTGCACGTTTCGAGTTACAAAGGAGGTCTTCAGCTAGAATTGTTGCCTGCGTTCTAACGCATACGGCGATACCTCACATATGTGATTTGAACGCCGTTTACATATGCAGGCGCCACTCTCGGGGACGGGGGCGCTTTACATGTTTTTTTTTTTATTCCTTATTTTACTTTTCTTTTTATCACTTTTATTCCTATTTCAGGTAAACATCCCTTGTAATGGGAATAGTTGGTGACTAGGGTTGCCACATCATCCCTTTAATTCAGGACACATATGAATTGCACAGCCTCTGAGGTTCATGTAATGCCAATAAGGCACCAAGTGAGTTTAATTACCACCTTAATCAGCCGCAGAACAACCTGTGTAATTCATATGTGTCCTGGATTAAAGGGATGATGTGGCAACCCTATTGGTGACAGGTCTTCTTTATGGAGAGATGCAGGGTCTATAAGACCTCACATCTCTCCTCCAGGCTGGAAAGGTTGAGATCACAAAAAAAATGAACGATCCCGGCCTTTCCAGCTGAGTTCACGGGCATTGTTTACATCTGCAGACTCGGGCGTAGAGTTGCCACCTCATCCCTTTAAACCCAAACACATATTAATTACACAGGTTCTGAGGCTGATTGAGGTGGTAATTAAACTCACTTGGCGCCTTATCTGCATTAAATTAGTCTTGTGCAATCCATATGTGTTTGGGTTTAAAGGGATGAGGTGGCAACCCTACTCGGACGTCGTAGGCCACCATCCACACATATATACATGGACGAATGTAAACGCATGCGTCGGGGCACCTTTGCATGAAAACATTGATTGCGATACACAAGTTACCTATCACCGCGCACGCTGGAGTGAGAGCAATAATTCTAACACAAGACCTCCTCCGTAACGCTAAACTGATACCTATAGGGAGCTTCTGAAGCGTCGCCTATAGAAAACATAGGGTACTGAAGTTTGACGCCATTTCACGGGGCGCACAAAAATTTAAAGCGGAGTTCCACCCATGTAAAAGTCAGCAGCTACAAAAAGTATAGCTGCTGACTTTTAACAATCAGCCACTCACCTGTCCATCGTTCCAGCGATGCGGTCGCCCGAGAGCTCGCTCTTCTCCCCCTCCCCTTGGCGGCGCCGGCATCACAAGTGTGGGCGCCCAGCTATGGCTTCAAAGCCGGGCGCTCACTGCGCATACGCAAGAGTCACGATGCACTTTGTAAATGGCCGGCGCATCTTCTGGGACTTGTGACGTGTCCCAGAAGATCGCCGAGAGGGGAGGGGTGAACTTCCTTCCGGCTCCGTGGCGCTAGGAGAGGAAGTGGACCTGGGACCCTGTGAAAACAGGGTCCCTGGTCCCCCCCCCCCCCCCAAAAAAAATGACATGCCAATTGTGGCATGTCAGAGGGTCACCTTCCTTTAACCTCTTGCTTTCTGGGCACTTAAACCCCCCTCCTGCCCAGACCAATTTTAGGTTTTCAGCACTGTCGCATTTTGAATGACAATTGCGCGGTCGTGCGGCGTTGTACCCAAACTTCATTTTTATCATTTTTTTCCCACAAATAGAGCTTTCTTTTGGTGGTGTTTGATCACCTCTGCGGTTTTTATTTTTTTGTGTGCTATAAACAAACAAAGAGCGACGATTTTGAAAAAAGAACATTTTTTTACTTTTTGCTGTAATACAAATCCAAAAAAAAAAAAATATTCATCGGGTTTGGCCAATTTATATTCTTCTATATATTTTTGGTAAAAAAAAAAATTGCAATCGGCGTATATCGATTGGTTTGCGCAAAAGTTATCGCATCTACAAACTATGGGAATTTATTTATGGTGTTTTTATTTATTTATTTATTTTTTACTAGTAATGGCGGCGATCTGCGATTTTTAGCGGGACTGTGATATTGTGGCGGACATGTCGGACATTTTTGACACTTTTTTGGGACCAATGACATTTATACAGCGATCAGAAATTTAAATGTCCACTGATTACTGTATAAATGTCATTGGCAGGGAAGGGGTTAACTGTGTTCCCTAGGTGTGTTCTAACTGTGTGGGGGCAGGGCTGGCCGGGACATAACAGACCTAACTGATCCCAGTGACAGGCATCAGTAGATCTGTCATGTCCTTTCTCACAGAAGGGAGAACTGCTGTGTTTACATCGGCCGCTCTGACAGGCGATCGTGCGTCATGAGCGGACATCGAGTCCGCCCGACCCGTGGGCACACCCACACAGCATGCGCTGCCACCAGTGAGTGCGCGCGGGGAGCGTGCAAAGGGGCGGACCTCCATGGAGTAAAGGAAGAAAGGTTCTTCAGACAGCCACACTCCAGAAGATTGCCGTTTATTGATAAAAATCAAATACAGTACAGACAGAGCATAACAGGGGACAGACCCCTGGTACAGGAGCTAACGCGTTTCACGTCTATATCTGACGCTTACTAATAGCCTCCATGGACGTCCCCCCAGCAATTGAGATCCGTCTTTCGGCTATAGCGCGGATCTCTACTGGTTAAAGTAGAAGTTCCACGTTTGGGTGGAACTCCGCTTTAAGGTTTGGCATGTTGGGTATCCATTTACTCGGTGCAACCTCGTCTTTTATATTTTATATAAAAATTTGGGTCATTTATTGTGTTTGTTTGCCCTAAATTTCATGTTAGCGTGTTTTTTTACTGCAATTTTGCGTTTCCTAGACCTTTGTGGCAATATCATGTGACATTAAAAAATTGGAACTAACACTATTTTTTTTCTCTAGGGAGTCTGCTTTCAGAAAATATAAAATGTTTGGGGGTTTTATTGTAATCTTCAGGCCTCAAAATGGCTCTGGCAGTGAAAGGGTTAAATAGATATCACCACAGAGAAACACTATAGCCTGAAGTTGGCAGTGTTCATCTGCAGGCTGAAGGCTTTCTTTTTTGTCTATAGAGCCTTTAGCTTGCATGTGATCACATGGTCAGGAACCAGTCTGATTGGTTCCCAATGGTCATTGGTACCTATCAGCTATGAATATAGGTATGTGCAGCCTATTGCATTAGGCCTCATACACACGGGCGTTTCCAAAAAAATAAACAAAACGTCGGGCCCGACGTCAAGGAAAAAAAGTCGGCGTTTTTCGGCGTTATGCATCGGCGTTTTTGAGCGTTAGTGAGCGTCGGTGTCAATAGGCGTTTAAAAAAAATCATCCCTCTGCTATTTTTCAACCTAAAAACGCCGGCGTCAAAAAACGTCGGAAAACGCCGGTATAATATTAGGTGGCGTTTGTTGGCATATTGTGGCGTCGGCGTCAAAAAATGCCAAAACTTTACAGCCTCAGAACGCGCTGGCCGTGGGTTCTAGTTTCAGCTCACTAACGCCGACGCCATCTACAGCTCAAAAACGTCGGCGTTTTTATGGGGCCATTGACTAACATGGAGAGCTGCAAAAAACGCCGGCATCAAAAAACGTCTGTGTGTATGAGGCCTTAGGGTGTGCACCACAAAGCGCAAACACACATGAGGGTGTGTATATATGTCAGAAGGACAGAGATCAGTGTCAGTAGTTTATTTTTATTTTATTTGTTTTTTACAATTTTTTTTTTACAATATTATATTTTATTATTCTTTTACAACTTTTTTTTTATGTTTTTTTTTACAATATTATATTTTATTATTCTTTTACAACTTTTTTTCATGTTTTTTTATTATTTATTATTCTTTTACAACTTTTTTTTCATGTTTTTTTTTACAATATTATATTTTATTATTCTTTTACAACTTTTTTTTTTTTTTTTACAATATTATATTTTATTATTCTTTTACAACTTTTTTTTTTTTTTTTTACAATATTATATTTTATTATTTTGTTACAATTTATTTTAGGAGCCTTGCTGGGGGGCCTTGATGAAATATCAGGGGTCTAAACAAACCCCTGATGTCTCGCTTTTGATACAGAGAAAGAGACTGAGGACAGAGATTCCCCAGTCCCTTTCTCTGCAGCCAGGCAGCAGGGAGAATCTGCACAGTACAGGGTGATTAGGGTGTGCCCAGGCACACCTGCCACCCTATTTGCGCACGCCTATGGCTATGATTGAGAGACGGCGGCCATTCAAAGTGTCAGCTACTGATTTTCAAAGGGGAGAACGGGTATTCTCAGCATGGGGCATCATGCCAGCGAATGTTAATATACAGATTGCTGGTGAGAAGGGGTTAAGGCTATGTAGCATGACACTGATTTTATAGATTGTATCAATCTAATATACATGAGTGACTGAACATTACAGGTATTTTTTTAAATTTAAACAGTCACCTATATGAATACCAATCAGTAACCCACAAATGCATCCCCTACACTGACAATTAGTTCATTGTAAGAGGAGATGGAGAGGAAGTAAGTCGTGTAGGCATTTCAATTTGTCCATGTGTTTGCAATCTGCAGGATTTCCTCTGACTGAAAGCAATGGGCTATATTTCATTAAAACCCATTATAAAATGCTAATATAGTGCTCCGGCTCTCCCTCTCATTTTACTGACGCTGATGGTAAATATTTTTTTCCACTGATAATTGCCAGATGCGTATATCATATACATTACTCGCACAATACATTATTTGCATGTTGTTAAAGCCTACATGTGGGAATACCCCCCCAAGCTATTTGTTGCTCAGGATATACTGTATGTATATATTTGCTTGTATACAGATATGCATGCAATTTTTCTTTGCTATTAATTAAGTTCTATGAACAGGGTGAGGATATAGAAAAAAAAACAACACGGAATAGGATTTTTATAAACCGATAGATATTGCGTCCACATTTTCTAAAGCGCTTTGTAACGTAGGGTGACCAGCTGTCCCCGGTTTCAGGGGACAGTCCCCGGATTTAGGACACTGTCCCCAAACCAAATCTGTCCCCGGTTTTGTCCCCTGATTGGATTTGAACAGGGGCCCAAGCCATTTCAAAGACAGTCAGTGCAGAATTTAAAAAAAAAAATCTGAATTACACCCCCCCACTCTGCTGCTCCTACTAGCTTGGGAGGGGGGTGTAATTCCCGCTCACATGTTCTTCTGCCTTGGCTCAAGTCCTGCCCAGCCGCCTGTCTGCCTATCTCCTTGCCTTCCCCAGTGGAGTAATCTTCCTCTGCTCAGTTACCCAGTAGTAGCCGGGGCCCGAAGAGAGGCTGTGAGGTGGGCAGTGGTGGTGACAGCAGAGAGAGGCAGATGAGCTCAGCTGATAGTGCCCAGCAGCGGGCACAGAGAGGAAGTGGATCCGATCGTGGGGCTGCCAGTGCCTTTAAGGCTTCAACACCGTTGTGCTTTGGGGGTGTCTGTGAATACATTGCACTGTGTCTGTCTCTCTGGCATAATGGATGGAATCATAACTCACAGGCAGCAGGCACTCTATCATGGCTCTGGCTGGCATTGCACTGCCACAGTGTGTCACATAACATGGCTGCTGGGACAGGGATCTGTGCCTTCCCTTAGTAAAAGCCCCTCCCCCACAGTGAGAAAACACTTGTTAGGCACACATTTAACCCTTTGATTGCCCTAGATGTTAACCCCTTCCCAGCCAGTGTCATTAGTACAGTGACAGTGTATATTTTTAGCACTGATCACTTTATTAGTGTCACTGGTTCCCACAAAGTGTCACTTAGTGTCTGATTTGTCCGCCGCAATATTGCAGTCCCACTATAAGTCGCTGATTGCCATCATTACTAGTAAAAATAAAATATGTTAATTTTAGAAATCTGGTCACCTTATTGTAACGTTGTATGTAAGAAGTATAAGACTTGGTGTTATGGTCTTCTTTTGTCTCTAAAGCTGGCTACCCTGATCCGTTCCACCATTCACACATTGGGGGAATCCTCCCTGCTGTCCTTGTATTCTGACAGTGCACTCAGAGTACACTGATCAGCGCTGCAGCCGATTGGCTGCACGTGCTTATCAAAGCAAGCATTTCTAATAGGCCGTTTTATTAGAAGCTGATCAATAGATTGACTTCTCGTGAAAGGCAATGGCCATACTTGGATCGAAAATCTTCCGGTTCCTGCCTAATTTAGATTAATGTATGGATAGTTTTAGGCTGGATTCACACCAATGTGGTGCGAATTCCAGCTCCGTTGTCTGTGAGAAGGAGAGGAGCCACTGTTCAGCGGCTCCTGTCCATTCTCACAGCGCATCAGCTAGCCGGGGAGGGTTGGTGCAGAGAGGAGGGGGGACAGATCCCCGTTCAATGTGGAACACATCTGCAAATTAGATGTGTTCCCATTGAACAAAATGGGGCTGCAATTCCACCTACAGGTTGAAAGTGTGCATTGGATCTCAGTGACGTCTGATGCGGTCCTTCTGAATTAAAAAAAATGGTACAGCAATGGGTTGCACTCCATACAGTGTTGACACCAGTGTAACTGGGGATCATATTGGCAGCAGCGGATGGTGCCATGCAAACCACAGAAAAAGAAGAAGAGTCCCCATCACTCAGTTGAAGATCAAGAAATAATATAGAATATAGAAGAATATTTCCCATCACTTAAATGAAGATAAATTCAATAGCGCAGAAAATAAAAGACTATAGAAGAAGACGAAGAGTCACGAGCACTCAACTCAAGATCAAGAAATAATGTAGAATGTAGAAGACTATAGAAGAAGAAGAAGCATTACCAGCAGGGCTCAAGTCCTGCGGGAACGCACGGGAACGGAGTTCCTGCACTTTTCTGGTTTGGCTTGATGCACAATGTGGTAGTAGTAGTGGTGGGGGGGGGATCTTGGATGAGTTCCCACACTTTTTTTCCCAGGACTTAACCCCTGATTACCAGCACTCAATTGAAGATCAAGAAATAACATGGAATATGGAAGAATCTAGTAGTAGAAGTGCCACCAGCATATGGAGGAATATAGAAGAGTCATCAGCACTCAATTGAAGATCAAGAATTAATGTAGAATGTGGAAGAAAATACATAGAAGAAGTAGTCACCTGGACCCAACAGAAGCAACAAATAATGTAGATTTATTCCAATCACATCAGTCAGATGCAGTCAATGCTTCAGGGCATCACTGTATCACCTTGAGGAAGGGACCCCGTGAGCACCCGAAACATTGGCTATAGTTGACCGATGTGGTGTGATATGAGTAAAAACCATGTTGATTCTTCTGGTGACTCTTCTTTCTATATATTCTTCTAAATTTTACATTGTTTCTTGATCTCCAATTGGGTGCTGGTGACTCTTCTTCTTCAATATTTTTCTATAGTGTAAGTTATTTCTTGATCTTCAGTTGAGTGGTGGTGACTCTTCTTATACATTTGCGATGCTCGTTCTTAAGGCTATTTTGCCTATACTATATGGCTAAATGTTTGCAGGCAAGGGACCAATGCACCATACTAAAACCAGAGAGTGCTGGTGTATCAGCTTCCTTTTTTTTTGTCAAAGCTTAATTGAACAAGCTGAAGTTAGAAGCTGATTGGCTGCCATGCACAGCTGCACCAGATTTTGCACTCTCCAGTTTTAGTAAATCACCCCTATGACCCAAATTATTTTCATTGGAGTTTTACGGTTACAGCTTTTACTAAATAATAATATAATAATAATAATAACATAATTTAGACACCAGTTACATACATACATGCTTTTTAATGCAACCATTAAAGCCAGGTCCTTGACAGTGCCACCCAATGTCATGTTCCATTGTAAACCCATATTGGCCACCAGCCATTCACAAGCAGTCAATTTACACAATTGTTCATCTGGAATAAAATGTAGTAATTACTTCCTTCATGGACACCACATAATCATACATATTTGTGACCATTAAGGTTAAACCATCTATCCAAACATTGCCAACAATACTACTTTTTCAGAAAATCAAAAACCTGTAGAAGCAATGAAAAAAAATACAACATGCCCCACCAGTAGACCATCCCCTTCCCTTACCTCCGTTCCCCAAATGTTTTAACCATAGCCATATCCACACCGTTACCAAGAGGGTGGGCCAAATTGCTCACCTTGCTGTCCTCCTCGAGGTCTCCCTAAGTTATAATCACCTCATCCCTGCTCCCTACAGTATATCCTTAAACTATTCCATGAATTTCTCAACCCTTTTCCTGGCTTCGAGCCCACCCTGTCAAGTGCCTTTCTCCCAGGTGTTTAGGGTATCCTAGAGATTTAATATGGAATTGTAACCCTCTGCCTTGTAGCAATAACAGTCTCCAGTCTTCTAAGAAGGCTATGAACAACGTCTTGGAATGTGTGTGTGTGAGAATTAAAGCCTATTTAGCCAAAGAAACATTTATGAGGTCAGGTACTGATGTTGGATGAGAAGATCTGGCTAGCAATCGGTGTTCTGTAGAATGGAGTTCAGGCCTCTTTGTCGATGCGTTCTCTCCCCGGCCCCCCACTGAACACAGGGGGCCCAGGGAAGTTTTCTTTTTAAACAGCTACATGGCGGTCAGTGGGGGGATTCCTTTATTGCTGGCTGGGCAGAGTATGGGAGTCCCTGCCCGCTCACCTCTGCTCCGCTGTCACTCTGACCGCTGGCCCACTGAGCCATCGGCCCACCGGGAAACTCCCAGGTAGTCCCGATGGCCAGTACAGGCCTGCTTGAGTTCCTCCACATCAAACGCATCAATTCATGTCTCTATGGAGCTGGCTTTGTGCACAGGGGCACAGTCATGCTGGAATAGGAAATCACCTTCAGATTTACAGTCTGACAGGCAGAGATCTATTATTTGCAAGTATATTGGTAGCTGTTGGACAGGTAGGTTGGATTGCCCTTTATTCCTCTTGCTCTGGCTATCCCCTTTCACCTACATCCATCTCCACTGCACTTTGTTTCTGATTTTTATAGGATCTAGTGGAGCTACTGGTAGTAAGTGTGCATTATCACTTTAGTTCTATGTAAATGTATGACACAAACCTGGACTCTAAATGACAACTGCTGCAAACCTGGTTAAATGCGGCACACCTCAAAACCACTCCATTGCTAATGCAATGTAGATGAAATATACTGGGTAAGCACTGCACACCTCAAAACATATCCAGGTGTGAGAGAGATGAAAAGCGGCCCCAGCCCTAGCTCCTCTCTATAGGCCACGCCCTCGGATGCATTTTTCCTATGACTAAGCTCCTGGGGCAGGACGAAATGTGTCAGAATGGCGTGGCCTATCAGGAGGAGCTAGGGCTAAGGCCACTTTTCATCTCTCTTGCACCTGGATATGTTTTGAGGTGTGCAGTGCTTACCCAGTATATTTCATCTGCATTGCATTAGCAATGGAGTGGTTTTGAGGTGTGCCGCATTTAACCAGGTTTGCAGCAGTTGTCATTTAGAGTCCAGGTATATTAGCATTTACGCCTGCACCCTGCTTGAAGTGGGTTCACCAGAGCCACATCATCGGCGCGTGGATCGGCGATCCATCAAGTATTTACAAAGCTGCTGCAAACTGGCTATTAAATTGATTTAAGAAACTCATCAACTCCATGCTTAACTGCTTATAGACCACCCCATGTACTTATGCTGTGGCAGGGCGGCCCTTAAGCACAAAATCACATACCTGTACTTGATTTCTTTCTTCAGGCTCTGGGGCGCACGCCATGTCTGGCGGGGACCCGACTATCGTTCGGAGAGAGGCAGAATGGCGGTCTGTAAACAAGGCAGACCGCTGTTCTGCCAGAGAGGAAAATTGTGATCTTGTGTTTCTGCTCAGCAGAAACACGGATTTCTGTTTTCTTTTAGTCAAAGCACCTCCCCCACAGTTAGAAAGCACTCATAGGGAACACATTTAAACCTTTGATAGCCCCTGATGTTAACTCCTATCCCTGCCAGTGTCATTTATACAGTGACAGTGTATTTTTTTAGCTCTGATCACTGTATAGGTGACGCTGGTCCCCAAAAAAATGTCAGTTAGTGTCCGATTTGTCCGCCGCAATGTTGCAGTCCTGCTAAACACCACTGATCACTGCCATTACTAGTAAAAAAATGTAAAATATTAAAAAGTCCATAAATCTATGCCATAGTTTGTAGACGCTATAACTTTTGCGCAAACCAATCAATATAAGCTCATTGGGATTTTTTTACCATAAACATGTAGCAGAATACATATTGACCTAAACTGATGAAGAAATTTGATTTTTCATATTTTTTTATTGGGTATGTTTTATAGCAGGAAGTAAAAAATAGTTGTTTTTTTTTCAAATTTGTCTGTATTTTTTTGTTTATAGCGCAAAAAAAAAATAAAAAGTGCAGAGGTGATCAAATACCACCAAAAGAAAGCTCTATTTGTGGGGGAAAAAAGGACACCAATCGTATTTGGGTACAACGTTGCACAACCGCGCAATTGTCAGTTAAAGCAACTCAGTGCCGTATCGTAAAAAAATGACCTGGTCATGAAGGGGGTAAAACCTTCCTGAGCTAAAGTAGTTACCCAAACATTTTTGGGTACTTTTCAAAAGCATAGCTCTGTAAAAGTTCAGCAGGCACCAAGCTTTCTATTAATAGCACGAGAAATGGAAAAAAACTGAAAAGAAAAACTTCAAAACATAAAAACAAAAAGAGAGCACACAGATCTGGCACCATAAGACATATTCTTTATTGGATTAAGAAAATAAAATATTCCACTCACATTTTTGTAGGCTTAAACATCACTTTGTACATGGTCTTTATACTCAGCGTATGAAGACCAACGGCCACGGCCAACGGCTTTATAGCAGCAACTGTAGAGGCACCGGCCCTGGCTGCTGCTCTTCTTATGCAGAGTAGAAAGACCATCTACAAAGTGATGTTTAAGCCTACAAAAATGTGAGTGGAATATTTTACCTTATTATTCCAAGAATTTGTATTATGGTACCAGCTTTATGCGCTCTATATTTGTTTCTATGTTTTAAAACCTGGCTAGGCTTTTAGACCTACATGGGCAGTTGGGGGGTAGTAAAAATAAGCAGTTAAGACGTGGGTTTCACAGTTCTCTCTCTAACCTCCAAGCTGCAGGTTAACGTGGGCAGCAGCCATGTTAGTACACACTGCCATGGTTGTGGTGCCGTATTGCAAAATGTATACAACAGGTCACGTCTGCCAGGTAGTACCCCTGCCAAACGCAACCCATTTGAGTGAAAGGGGTCACACCACCGCAACCACAACTCAAACACTTGGCCTGCAATTGAGGTATCCCCATTCAAAATCCCTATTCAGTTGGAGCTGCTGCTCTAATGCCTTCTGAAAAGTGATCCATTATTTTTCAGAAAATGCCGCTTGTGTAAATTAGCCCTCAACACTAGGGTTGAGCCG
>BLSH010278369.1:482485-517713 GCA_018402905.1 Glandirana rugosa
CATCAAAGACACATTCTTTTAACTGGGGACAAAATTAGGGACACTTTTTTCCGGGGACAGCCCCATAAATCCGGGATTGTTCCCTTAAACCAGGCATTTGGTGACCCTATCTATGGTTATGTTACAACGGCCCTTTGGTGGTTCTAAGCGCTGAAGTGCATTCTCTGTATTAAAGCGGAGTTCCATGCTTTTCTTTGTTTATTAAAAGTCAGCAGCTACAAAAAGTGTAGCTGCTGACTTTTAATAAACAGAAACTTACCTGTCTCCCGGTCCAGCGACGGCTGCTCCCGAAGCCTCGCTCGTCTCCCCCCTCCTCCCTGCGGCGCCGGCATTGCAAGTGTGGGCACCGGCCGTGGCTTCACGGCCGGGCACGCACTGCGCATGCGCGAGTCGCGCTGCGTGTTGCCAGTGGCCAGGCAATCTTCTGCGACCTGTGACGTGTCCCAGAAGATTGCCAGGAGGGAGCGGCCGCCTAGGAGGAGAGGAGGAGTCGCCTAGGTGGCCCCGAGGCGGAAGGTGGAAGAGGGTCAGGAAGTCCCTCTGAAACCTGGGGACACACTTCCCCCCCCAAAAAAATGACATGCCAAATGTGGCATGTAAGGGGGTGAGGAGTGCTTAAAGCGGAAGTTCCATTTTTGGGTGGAACTCCGCTTTAAGGTAAAAAACCTTCAGAGTGCAGCCCCCCCATCACCCAGTCCCCCCATATACTTACCTGAGCCCAATCTTGTTCCAGCACTGTGCATGAGAGCAGCAGCTCTCTCCGCTCTCTCCCTCCTCATAAGTTCAGAGAGAGCAGCGGGAGCCAATGGCTCCTGCTGCTGTCAATCATAACCAGTGAGGAGGGAGTGGGCAGCAGATCCAAGCCATGCTCTATAGGGTTGATTTACTAATGGCAAATAGACTGTGCACTTTGAAAAGTGCGGTTGCTCCAGAGCTTAGTAAATGAGCAGAAGCTATGTCGACTTCCATCATCCAATCATTTGCAAGCAAAAATACAGTATATTTCATTTTCCTTGCACGTGATTGGGTATTCTTTGCAAAGTGAATATTTCCCTCATTTACTAAGCTCTAGAGCAATTGCACTTGCAGAGTGCACAGTCTATTTGCCTTTAGTAAATCAACCCCTATGCGTCAATGGAGCAAGCCCGCACGAGTGCCCCTACTGTATAGCAATTGGCTTGCTATGGCAGGCACACGGCAGGGGCGTGTATTCAGGAGCGCTGGTTGGGGACCTGAGCAGAGGAGGATTGGGGCTGTTCTGTACAAAACAATTACACGGAGTAGGTAAATATGACATGTTTGTTACCTCTTGCCGACCACCCCACATACATTTACTATGGGGTGGCGGATCCTTTGCGCAAAATCAGGTACGTGATTTTGCACTTCCGGGTCTGAAGCATGCACGTGCACCACTGGCAACCCCCTCCTGCTGTGATTGGTCACAGTGGGAGCCAATCAGCGGGTCCGGATGCCTATGTAAGCAAGGCAGATCATTGTTCTGTTAGTAGGGAAGACAGAGATGCTGTGTTTATGCTAAGCAGGAACACAGATCTGTGCCTTCTCACAGTTACAGCACCTCACACACAGTTAGAAAGCACTCCCTAGGGACACATTTAACCCTTTGATTGCCCCGGAAGTTAACCCCTTTCCTGCCAGCGTCATTAGTACAGTGACAGTGCCTATTTTCTAGCACTGATCACTGTATTAGTGTCACTGGTCCCCAGAAGTTTGACTTAGTGTCCAATTTGTCCGCTGCAATATCGCAGTCCCGCTTTAAATCGCTGATTGCCACCATTACTAGTAAAAACATAAACAAATAAAATATTCCAAAAAAAATATCTCATAGTTTGCAGACTATTGCGCAAACCAATCAATATACGCTTATTGGGATTTTTTTTTACCAAAAGTATGTAGCAGAATACATATTGGTCTAAATTGATGAAGTAATTTGATTTTCTACATTTTTTTATTGAATAGGTTTTAGAGAAGAAAGTAAAAAATAATGTTTTGGTTTTCAAAATTGTCGCTCTTTTTTGTTTATAGCGCAAAAAAAATAAAAACTGCAGAGGGGATAAAATACCAACAAAAGAAAGCTCTATTTGTGGGAAAAAAGGACATCAATTTTATTTGGGTAAAATGTCGCAGGACCACACAATTGTCAGTTAAAGTAACGCAGTGCCGTATCACAAAAAATGCCCTGGTCATTAAGGGGGTAAAACCTTCCAGGGGGCAAGTGGTTAAAAAAAACATTATGGGTTTAGAATAGACATGTGTGGGTTATTTCATTCCGAATAAATATTCTTCGTTAATCGATATATCCAAATACCCAAATTACAGTATTTACCAAATGCTCCAAATAATGAAACAAAATTTGTCCGAATTTCCGAAATTTGAATTTAAATTCAAATCAAATTTTACATCGAGCTCCAATCGAATTCTAACTGTACACATATTGCTGAAATCAAAGACTGTGTGTGTTATTAGAGTACCATTTTTAAATAATGCTGTTTTTATTAGGCCAAAGGTGATTTAAAGAGTCATTGTAATCATTTGATGAAGATCTTTCTTTTGTTTGTTCACTTTGCCGCATTCGAATCGAAAAAAAAAAATCTAAAATTTTCGACTTGACCGATTCAAAATATATCGATTTGAACTCTTTGAATTGAAAAAATCGGTAAATTCGAAGACATAAAATTAATTCCGAATACGAATTCTGAATATGAATCCTGAATACGAATTAAACGAATCAACCAAATTTACAAAAATAAATAACTAGATTAACAAATCTAAATGAAACGAAACGAAACTCATTTTTTCATGTCCAGTTTACAATCACTTTAAGTAATAATAAAAAAATGAATAGCATATTAAAGGAAATAAAAATCATCTTTTGTTGCAATACTCTCCCTTAATCTGTAGCTGTCCCCTGTAGTAATTCCTTTCCTCCACGAGATGGCACCAGTCTTCTAGGTTGAATGATGGCTACTGTCATTCACCCCACTTCCTGTGACTCCAAGTGGTCATGGCCCTGCCCATCGGGGGGGGGGGGGGGGTTTAGTCATGGTATCCTAAGCTCACCGTACTAAATGGTGCTCACTAGACACATGCAATTTCGTTTCGCTCCGAATTTGTTTTTCTGAAGAATTCGGCATATTCGTTAATTCGGAAACATCCGAATGAGCGAAAGACCATTTAACTAATTTTAAAAAAAAAGATTTCTAAAAGAACAAAAATTTGAAATTTGAATATCTGAAAATTCGAAAAAAGAGCAAAAATCTGAAAATTCAAAAGTCCGAAAATCAGAACGAAGGAAAGTCCGAAAAGAAGAATGAACATTCGAAAGAACGAAAATTCGAAAATTCAAAAGAACAAAAAACAGTTGGATAATTTCTATTATAATTAAATTATTACGTTTATTAACCATTATTATAGTTTTTTTTTTATTATTATTATCATTTATTAATAATTAATAATAATTATAATAATAATAATAATAAAAACTATAATAATAGTTATAAATTATTGAATTATAGGTATTGGAATTTCCTTTCAAATTTGGTTGTTAGTGAATGTAACAAACACAAATTTATCCAAAGTTACACATTTTCCGAAATAACAAATGCCACATCTAAACAAATGGAACGTAATGGATTTGAAATTATCCAAAATGACAAATTTATTTGAAATAACAAATATCAATCATACCGAATGATAAGAAAAACAAAACGAAAATGAAAAAAACGTTTTTTTCGGCAGTGCACATGTCTAGTGCTCACATACGCTATATTGTTAACAGTATTGGGGCGTCTGCCTTTACACGCACATGGACTTTAATGGCATCCCAGTGTAGCGCCCCCCAGTAGGTGGGAGCTATTATAAATGGGTTTTTGGTAGGTGAGGAAAATGTAATCAGGCCTGACTGGTGTGCAGGCCTGATTGTTTTTGTTTCTGGGCTGGGAGTAGCTCAGGGAGGATTGAGTGACTCACAGATGAGGTCACCAGGACTTCCCACTTCTTTCTAGAAACTGGAGGAAGGTTTTTGGACAGAGAGCTGGGAGGGAGGTGTGGCCATCTGGAGTATTCTAAGGAGCCCTGACCAATCCCCAATCTGGATTGGCATGGGGCAGGGCTTCTTAAATACTCAGGATCAGCCAATCAGGGAGGAGTAGTGAGGGTGGAAGAGCTGGAATGTAGTTGAGGTTGCAGAGGCCTCACCTGGGAGGGAGCCCGCAGACTGGGGGGGGTGACCTTGAGGCCTGGGCTCGGGCGCAGCTAGGAGAAGCATAAGTGAGATCCTGGAGCAGCACAAGGGAGCAGGAGAGCAACAGACAGCGCTACAGGAGAAGCTCACGAAGGAGCCCACCGGGTGGTCGGTGAGTGGCACACACCTTGGACACGAGGAGATGTATATACTGAGCTGTATATAGTGGTCCTCTGCAAGTTTGCATCTTATTCTATGGGCATCCCATAACATCCCTAATCCCTATCCAAGTTCCATCCCCTAATAAAACAAACAAAAACAAAGTACCAGCCTGTTCTGTGACTCCAGATGCAGTATGGATGTGATTGAGGGCAGTGTGAGCAGATGAACCCAAACACTCAGCCCCCCCTAAGGGGGCCATTGGCTACACCAGTCTTAGTCTGTAGGGTTCAATATTGGGTTGGCCCACCCTTTGCAGCTATAACAGCTTCAACTCTTCTGGGAAGGCCGTCCACAAGGTTTAGGAGTGTCTATGGGAATGTTTGACCGTTCTTCCCGAAGCACATTTGTGAGGTCAGACACTGATGTTGGATGAGAAGACTTGGCTCCCAGCTTCTGATCCAATTCATCCCAAAGGTGTTCTATTGGGTTGAGATCAGGACTCTGTGCAGGCCAATCAAGTTCCTCCACCCCAAACTCGCTCATCCATGTCTTTATGGACCTTGCTTTGTGCACTGGTGGGTAGTCATGTTGGAACAGGAAGGGGCCATCCCCAAACTCTTCCCACAAAGTTGGGAGCATGAAATTGTCCAAAATGTCTTGGAATGTTGACGCCTTAAGAGTTCCCTTCACTGGAACTAAGGGGCCAAGCCCAACCCCTGAAAAACAACCTCACTCCATAATCCCCCCTTCGCCAAATGATTTGGACCAGTGCACAAAGCAAGGTCCATAAAGACATGGGTGAGCAAGTTTGGGGTGGAGGAACATGACTGGCCTGCACAGAGTCCTGACCTCAACCCAATAGAACACCTTTGGGATGAATTAGAGTGGAGACTGCGAGCCAGACCTTCACGTACAACATGAGTGCCTGTCTTCACTAATGCGCTTCTGGAAGAATGGTCAAACATTCCCATAGACACTCCTAAACCTTGTGGACAGCCTTCCCAGAAGAGTTAAAGCTGTTAAAGCTGCAAAGGGTGGGCCAACTCAATATTGACGGACTAAGACTGGGATGCCATTAAAGCTCATGTGTGTCCAAAGGCAGGCTTCCTAATATTTTTGGTAATATAGTGTATGTTCAGTGCAGGAGTGAGGACAGCCAACCATGGGGGTGGGGGTTGGCTCGGTCGCCCCAAAACCAACCAAAAAAAGATAAAAAGAGCTGGCACTTGATTGGCTGCTATGAATGACAATTATATTTGCAATGTGTCATGTGACGTGTCATCCACCGCCCCATCATTCTGGAAAACTCAAGGCTTGTCCTCAGATGGAATAAAGGACCTTCATCTAGCTCAGTGGTTCTCAACTCTGGTCCTCAGGACCCACCAACAGGCCAGATTTCAAGTATTACCTTGGGGAGATGCAGACTAGAATACTGCAATCACTGAGCAGCAAATTATATCACCTGTGATGTATTTCAGTTATCCTGCAAACCTGGCCTGTTAGTGGGTGCTGAGGACCGGAGTGGAGAACCACTGATCTAGCTCCTTATATTCCGGATTACCCGCCGACATTCTAGAATACAAATGTTTTCATGTTGCAGTTACGGCTCAAGCTGTTAACGCTCTGCATTCTAACTACGTGCATGTTTTATTCAGGGCCGGGGATCTATGGTAATATCCTCCAGAGGGGGGAAGATTTGCTGGCTCTTTTTTTTGAGAACGGGCCAATCTAACAAACCAGTGTCACATTGCGATATTAAACAAATTAGCATCAGAGCTGAAATGTCAATATTTAAATGCAGGGGAAGCTGAGCCTTTGCAGCAAATTCTTGGAAAGACGCGGACGTACCCGCTGGCAGTTTTTCCCACTCTAACAGATGTGGCCGCTGCACCAGGCGATGAGAGCTGCGAAAATCCCCGAGCTGTTCGACAGTAACGAAGACGTTTAGCACTGTGTCTGTTGTGTCGGGATGGAACTATACCTTTAAAGGGTCAGTCTACTTTTGTCAGAAAATCAAAGTTTTATTGCAAACATATTTAACCCCTTCATAACGTGGGGTAAAACAAACCTTAACCACTTGCTTACCGGGCACTTATACCCCCTTCCTGCCCAGGCCAATTTCCAGCTTTCAGCGCTGTCGCACTTTGAATGACAATAGCGCAGTCTTGCAACACTGTACCCATATGACATTTATATCATATTTTTCACACAAATAGAGCTTTCTTTTGGTGGTATTTAATCACCACTATTGTTTTTATTTTTTGCTAAACAAACAAATAATACCAAAAATGTAGAAAAAATAAAATAAAAACACTTTTCATAGTTTGTTCTAAAATTTTGCAAACAACTATATTTTCTCCTTCACTGATGTGCGCTGATGGGGCTGCACTGATGGGCACTGTTAGGCAGCACTGATGAGGCTGCACTGGTGGGCACTGATAGGCTGCACTGATGGACACTGATAGGTGGCACTGATGGACACTGAGAGGTGGCACTGATAGGCAGCACTGACAGGTGATACTGATAGGCACTGGTAGGCAGCACTGATAGGTGGCACTGATGATAAGGCACTGGTGGGCATGGATTGGCTGCATTAATTGGCACTAATAGGCTGCACTGATAGGCACGGATGAGGCTGCACTGATGGGCACTGATAGGCTGCACGGATGGGCACTGATAGGCTGCACTGATGGGCACTGATAAGGCGGCACTGATAGGTGGCACTGATGGGCATTGATGAGGCGGCACTGATAAGGCTGCACTGATGGGCACTGATAGGTGGCACTGAAGGACACTGAGAGGTGACCCTGATAGGCAGCACTGATAGGTGGCACTGGTAGGCAGCAATGATAGGAGGCACTGATGAGGCTGCACTGATGGGTGGCACTGATGGGCACTGATAGGTGGCACTGAAAGGCACTGGTAGGCAACACTGATATGTGGCACTGATGATGAGGCACTGGTGGCACTGGATTGGCAGCAGTGATGGGCACCAGTGGCACTGGTGGGCAGTGGTTGGCACTGTTGGCAGTATTGATGGGCACTGGTAGGTGTCATTGGTGGGTACTGGTAGGTGGCACAGGTGGGCACTGGTAAGCAACACTTTTGTTTACTGTGTGGGACCGATGTCTCTTTTACAGAAGCTGGCAATTGTCTTTATCCTTTTCTTCTCACAAAAGCAGATTACCAGCTTCTGTTTACAAAATCTAATCAGCTGCCATTGGCTGACAACTGATCACGTGGCAAAGAGCAGAGATTGGCCCTTTACTCCGATCTGTGAGCAGCCAAGTCCCAAGGACTTGGTGATCACAGAGTGCGCAGCCCGCACCAGCAGGGGGCATGTGGGCAGCGTGAGCACAGGAGGATGTACATGGACGCCCTCCCAGCAATCTAAGCCCACTCTGTAGCCATCCTTCAATTATAGCGCAGGCATGAAGTGGTTAAAGGAGAAGTCCAGCCAAAGCTGGTTTGGCTGTACTTCTCCTGTGGATCACAGGAGTGCAGTTTGTTCTGCACTCCTGTGACCCATTTTCAGGTGACAGTGGGCGTAGAGCGGAGTTCCACCCAAAAGTCTTTTGTCTGCTGACGTCACAGAGCCACTGAGAGCCTGAGCCAGCTGCTCCCACCACCTCCACAGCCCAGCACACCAGTGAGCGCGGGGGGCAGAGCAGAGAGCCGGTGACTGAGTCATCAGCTGTCTGCTCAAGGAGCCCTGAGAACCGAGCGATCTGCAGTGTTTGATCGTTCAGTTCTCAGGGTTAGAGTCGGCGAGGGACTGATGCTGCATCCACCTAGGTAAGTATGAATCTGCAAAAATCCCCATATATTTATTTTAACCACTTCAGCTCCTGGAAGGCTTTACCCCCTTAATGACATTTTTTGCCATTCTGCACTGCGTTACTTTAAAAGACAATCACGCGGTCATGCAACAGTTTACCCAAATGAACTTTATACCATTTTTGATTACCACTGGGTGTCTTTATTTATTATTATATAATCAAATTTCTTCATACATTTTGGCTACAATGTATTCTGTTACATGTCTTTGATAACAAAAAAAATATCCAAATAAGAATCACAGAATGTTGATTGGTTTGTGTGAATGTTATAGCGTCTACAAACTTTGGTATATACTGTATCACACAAAAGTAAGTACACCCCTCACATTTGTGTAAATATTTTAAATATTTTTTCATGTGACAACACTGAAGAAATGAAACTTTGCTACAATGTAAAGTAGTGAGTGTACAGCTTGTATAACAGTGTAAATTTGCTGTCCCCTCAAAATAACTCCACACAAAGCCATTAATGTCTAAACCACTGGCAACAAAAGTGAGTACACCCCTAAGTGAAAATGTCCAAATTGGGCCCAAAGTGTCAATATTTTGTGTGGCCTTTGTCTCACAGACGAGTCCAAATCAGTCCAGCTCGCCATTTTCATTGCCCTGTTGGCCCATGGACTCGACACCTCTTCAGAGACACTGGAAAAACTATGATAACTTTCCTGCAGAGCCCTTAATTACAAGAGCCTTCCTAGATCCTGGCGCTCTTTAGTTCTACTAGATTCTTCCTTGCTAGAGGCAATTTCAGCCTATAGTTTGGCTCTGGTTGACCTAGGTATCCCTGAAACCCAGTTCACTGAAGTATGGTCTCCTCCCTATATCCCATACATGGGGAGGGATCCTCCCACCTCGCTTTGGGCCACAGTTAGCTCCCAATAGGGGTGGCCATGGGGTGGGTCGCTTCCTCTCCCAGAAATCTCTAGATCACCATGCTCATTGGTTACGGGCAAATAGATTATTCCCTCTGGCATGTTATTCTGTTTTGCTGTTAATTGCTCTTCTACATGCTTGTCTGTTACTGTGCCAGTTTCTCTTCATCTTATATTATTTGTACAATTGTGATTGTTTTCTTTGAAAACACAATAAAAATATTTAAAAATATATATATTTTGTGTGGTCACCTTTATTTTCCAGCACTGCCTTAACCCTCTTGGGCATGGAGTTCACCAGAGCTTCACAGGTTGGCACTGGAGTTCTCTTCCACTCCTCCATGACGACATCACGGAGCTGGTGGATGTTAGAGACCTTGCGCTCCCCCACCTTCCATTTGAGGATGCCCCACAGATGCTCAATAGGGTTTAGGTCTGGAGACATTCTTGGCCAGTCCATCACCTTTACCCTCAGCTTCTTTAGCAAGACAGTGGTCCTCTTGGAGATGTGTTTGGGGTCGTTATCATGTTGGAATACTGCCCTGAGGCTCAGTCTCTGAAGGGAGGGGATCATTCTCTGCTTCAGTATGTCACAGTACATGTTGGCATTCATGGTTCCCTCAATGAACTGTAGCTCCCCAGTGCCAGCAGCACTCATGCAGCCCCAGACCATGACACTCCCACCACCATGCTTGATTGTAGGCAAGACACTCTTGTCTTTGTAGTCCTCACCTGGCTGCCGCCACACACGCTTGACACCATCCGAACCAAATATGTTCATATTGGGCCCATCAGACCCCAGGACATGGCTCCAGTAATCCATGTCCTTAGTCTGCTTGCCTTCAGCAAACTGTTTTTGCGCTTTCTTGTGCATCATCTTTAGAAGAGACTTCCATCTGGGACAACAGTCATGAAGACCAATTCGATGCAGTGCGCGGTATATGGTCTGAGCACTGACCCCCCCACCCCTTCAACCTCTGCAGCAATGCTGGCAGCACTCATACGTCTATTTCCCAAAGACAACCTCTGCATATGACGATGAGCACTGCACGCAACTTCTTTAGTCGACCATGGCGAGGCCTATTCTGAGTGGAACCTGTCCTGTTAAACGGCTTTATGGTCTTGGCCACCGTGTTGCAGCTCAGTTTCAGGGTCTTGGCAATCTTCTTATAGCCTAGGCCATCTTTATGTAGAGCAACAATTATTTTTTCTCAGATCCTCAGAGAGTTCTTTGCCATGAGGTACTATGTTGAACTTCCAGTGACCAGTATGAGAGAGTGATAACACCAAATTTAATACACCTGCTCCCCATTCACACCTGAGACCTTGTAACACTAACAAGTCACATGACACCGGGGAGGGAAAACGGCTAATTGAGCCCAATTTGGACATTTTCACTTAGGGGTGTACTCACGTTTATTGCCAGCGGTTTAGACATTAATGGCTGTATGTTGAGTTATTTTGAGGGGACAGAAAATTTACACTGTTATACAAGCTGTACACTCACTACTTTACATTGTAGCAAAGTGTAATTTCTTCAGTGTTGTCACATGAAAAGATAGAATAAAATATTTAAGAAATGTGAGGGGTGTACTTACTTTTGTGAGATACTGTATATTGGAAGTTTTATTTATTTTAATATTGCTAATGGCGGCGATCAGCGACTTATAGTGGGACTGCAATAGTGCAGTGAGCAATCTGACACATACCGACTGAATAACTCATACGTACATCATCAGTGACACTAATACAGTGATTAGTGCTAATACTGTAGCCAATGTGCCCCTTAGGGGTGGCTGGAAGTTATGGTCCACCTGATCACACTGCCCTCAATCACCTTTTTCCCACACTCAGAACAGGCTTGTACTTTATTTTATTAGGGGATTTAACTTGTATGGGAGTTGGGAAGTTATGGGATGCCCACAGATCAACAGTTTTTTTCAGGGACCACCGGTGGTGGCCCATCCATTAAAGGCGCACGGGCACCCCCTGCCCCTCTGCCCTCTATGCCATGGATAGATTCATGCATATCCCTATCTGTGGTGCTGCATACCCCTATCTGTGGTGCTGCATATCCTTATCTGTGGTGCTGTCTACCCCTATCTGTGGTGCTGTATACCCTATCTATGGTGCTGTATATCCCTATCTATGGCGCTGTATATCCCTATTTGTGTTGCTGTATATCCCTATCTATGGGGCTGTACATCCCTATCTATGGTGCTGTATATCTCTATCTATGGTGCTGTATATCCCTATTTGTGGTGCTGTATATCCCTATTTGTGGTGCTGTATATCCCTATCTATGGTGCTGTATATACCTATCTATGGTGCTGTCTACCCCCATCTGTGGTGCTGTATACCCTATTTATGGTGCTGTATATCCCTATCTATGGTGCTGTATATCCCTATCTATGGTGCTGTATATCCCTATCTGTGGTGCTTTATATCCCTATATGTGGTGCTGTATACCCCTATCTATGGTTCTGTATACCCCTATCTATGCTGTGTATACCCCTATCTATGGTGCTGTATATAGGTATCTGTGGTGCTGTATATACCCCATATCTGTGATGCTGTATATCCCTATCTGTGGTGCTGTACATACCCCTATCTGTGATGCTGTATATCCCTATCTATGGTGCTGTATATACCTATCTGTGATGCTGTATATACCCCTATCCGGCGATACTGTATACCCTATCTGGAAATGCTGGGCTGTATACTCCTGACACAATGGGTGGAATCTATAAGGGATGGGGCTTATGAGAAGTAAGAGGGGTCAAAAAGGAAGGGCGGGGTCTGGGGCCCCCCCATCCTAAAATTTCACCAGCCGCCACCGGGGACCACTATATACACCTCCGTATATACAGGGTAGGCCATTTATATGGATACACCTTAATACACAGGTGTCAAACACAAGGCCCGCGGGCCAAATCCGGCCCTCCAGGCCATTTCATGTGGCCCTCGCACCTCTCCTGCAGCTGCAGGGGAGCTCCAGCCCACCTCTGGTCCTCCTCCAGACCCTGTACTTTCTGCTTTCCAGCAATGCATCCAGCTTCTTCCCAGCAGCAGCATAAGGTAAGGGGGTGCACTTTGATGTAAAGGAGGGTGGAGGATTCAACTTCTGATGGTGGGGGTGACTCTTGACATCTAATGTAAGGGAAGGGGATGCTCTGGACATATAGTCTTAAAGATACAACCGACCCTATTATGGGCAATCATAATGCTGATTTGGCCCACAATGAAATTGAGTTTGACACCACTGCCTTAATAAAATGGGAATGGTTGGTGATATTAACTTTTTGTTTGTGGCACATTAGTATATGTGAGGGGGGAACTTTTCAAGATGGGTGGTGACCCTGGCGGCCATTTTGAAGTCTGCCATTTGAATCCAACTTTTGTTTTGTTTTTTCAATAGGAAGAGGGTCATGTGACACATCAAACTTATTGGGACTTTCACAAGAAAAACAATGGTGTGCTTGGTTTTAACGTAACTTTATTCTTTCATGAGTTATTTACAAGTTTCTGACCACTTATAAAATGTGTTCAATGTGCTGCCCATTGTGTTGGATTGTCAATGCAACCCTCTTCTCCCACTCTTCACACACTGATAGCAACACCGCAGGAGAAATGCTAGCACAGGCTTCCAGTATCCGTAGTTTCAGGTGCTGCACATCTCGTATCTTCACAGCATATTGTTTTTTTATGGTTTTTATGGTCAGTAAAAACCAATACCGGGTCAGCTGCTCCTTCCATTCCTCCAAAGCCGACTTCATGGCCAGCAATTCCCTATCACCGACATCATAGTTCCAGCAAGATGGTGCACCACCACATTATGGGTGTCAGGTCCGAGCATTCCTAGATGAACAGTTTCCTGGAAAGTGGATTGGTCGCCGTGGGCCAGTTGAATCGCCCCCAAGGTCTCCCGATGTGACCCCCTTAGACTTTTATCTTTGGGGTCATCTGAAGGCAATTGTCTTTGCTGTGAAGATACGAGATGTGCAGCACCTGAAACTACGGATACTGGAAGCTGTGCTAGCATTTCTCCTGTGGTGTTGCTATCAGTGTGTGAAGAGTGGGAGAAGAGGGTTGCATTGACAATCCAACACAATGGGCAGCACATTGAACACACTTTATAAGTGGTCAGAAACTTGTAAATAACTCATGAAAGAATAAAGTTACGTTAAAACGAAGCAAACCATTGTTTTTCTTGTGAAATTCCCAATAAGTTTGATGTGTCACGTGACCCTCTTCCTATTGAAAAAACAAAAGTTGGATTCAAAATGGCTGACTTCAAAATGGCTGCCATGGTCACCACCCATCTTTAAAAGTTTCCCCCCTCACATATACTAATGTGCCACAAACAGGAAGTTAATATCACCAACCATTCCCATGTTATTAAGGTGTATCCATATAAATGGCCCACCCTGTACATTCCTCCTTCTTCACACCAGCGCATAACTTGCTGCACAGTTACTCCTCGTTCCTCTCACCTGCACTTCTCTCTTTCTCTGCAGGTGAGGTCTAGAAGGAAATTTACTAGGCCTCCAGCATTTCTTCAGCCTATCTAGCACATGTTGAGGCCTGCTATAGCGGGGACAGGACATCCAAACCACTTATTACAGGCAGGGACAGTTGATCCCCATAGTGTATAGAAAAACATGTGCTAGCTGGCCTGATGGACTACAACTCCCAGCCCATCCTCTTCCAGGCTCTACCAGCCCCTTCAGCCACAACAGTCTTCTTCACTACCACAGTGACACCACAGTCCCATACTGACTTCTGCATCCTTCCCAGATTGTCTCTCACCCCAATTCGCTCCAACATACCTCTACAGCTTCCCAGGTTGTGTGTCACTCACCGATCACCGGTGGACTCCTTGCTGAGCTTCTCCAGTAACACTGTCTGTTGCTCTCCTGCTCCCTTGTTCAGGATTCCCCTGTGGTTTTTACGAGGAGCCCCTTCCAGTCCTCGAGCTCCCAGGCCTCAAGGTCACTCCCCCCCCCCAGACTGGGGGACTCCCTGTGGACCCTCAACAACCTCAGCTACATTCCAGCTCTTCCACCCGAACTCACTCCTCCCAAACTGGGCTGACCCTGGATATATAAGGAGACCTGCCCCCTGCCAATTAAGCTTGGCTACACCTCCCTCCCAACTATCTGTCTAGAACATTCCACCAGCTTCTGGAAAGAAGTGGGAGATCCTGGTGACCTCATCTGTGAATCACCCAGTCCCCCGCTGTCTGCCGGTCAGTCCATCAGCACTTACCCCATCTAGGCGGCGGCATTGGCAGGCACCCGAGGAGATTGGGGCACCAAGCAGCAACGGGGATCGGACATCTGAGAAGGAGCGGGGAACGGGGCACCAGGCAGCATGCGGGGATCAACTATCGGCGGGCATCCAGGCATCGGACAGCGGCTCTTCTCCTCGCTTCTGCTGTGCGACTCCTCCCCTCCTCTTAGAAGTTCAATAGGATCGCCTGCCCTTTCAACCAATCGAGTGACAGGTATCAGACCCGCTTCACCGATTGGCCAGGAGGAGGATCAGTGTTGCAACAGCAAATATTCATCTGCTGTTGCAACGCACCTGGGTGAGCTCCAGACGCAATGCTCTGTGCCCCGAGCCCACCCTATTTTGAAGCCTATTAGAGCCTCTGGCTCTAACCAGTGCTTCAAAAAACACCCCCACCATAGGAATTCATGCGCCCACCATAGGAATTCATGCGCCCGGAATCCTGCAACGGGCCGGGCGAAAGGATAGGGAGGGCGGCGGCATGGATAGGGGGGCAACGACGGTGCGCCCACAAGGGATGGGCCGCCCCTAATAGTAGTATTATTATTATTAATATTAGTAGTAGTAGTAGTGTAGTAGTATTATTATTAATAGCAGCAGTAGTAGTAATAGTATATTATTATTATTATTATTATTAGTAGTAGTAGTAGCAGTAGTAGTAGTAGTGTAGTAGCATTATTATTATTATTATTAGTAGTAGTGTAGTAGCATTATTATTATTAGTAGTAGTAGTAGTATTAATAGTAATAGTAGGTATATTAATATTATTATTAGTAGTAGTAGTAATATTATTATTATTATTATTATTATTATTATTATTAGTAGTAGTAGTAGTAGGATTAGTAGTAGTAGTAGAGTTAGTAATAGTGGTATTAGTAGTATTAATTTTATTATTAGTAGTAGTAGTAGTAGTAGTAGTAGTAGTAGTAGTAGTATTAATATTTTTATTAGCAGTATTAGTATTATTATTAGTAGTAGTAGTAGTAATATTAGTAGTAGTATTAGTATTATTATTATTAGCAGTAGTAGAAGTAGTATTATTAGTATTAGAAGCCGTATTATTATTATTAGTAGTAGTAGTCTTGTATTATTATTATTATTATTATTATTATTATTAGTAGTAGTAGTAGTAGTATTATAATTAGAAGTAGTATTTATAATTAGTAGTAGTATTGTATTATTATTAGTAGTAGTATTAATAGTATTATTATTAGTATTAGAAATAGTATTATTATTATTATTAGTATTAGAAATAGTATTATTATTATTAGTAGTAGTAGTATTGTATTTTGTGACTCGCCAGGCTTTTATTCTTGCAGACTTGTAAGGTCAGGGAACGGTCCACCTCAATTAATATTTTAGCCCCTCATTGAATCCCTGCAGCAAGAAATTCTAGAGACAATAGAGACTTAATCGTTATGATGTACCTGTTAATGGGAAGCAGTGTAAATGTATGCTTTTTTATATTAATATTAATTTTAATTTTGAGATATTTAATGCATGGCAAAAAATGGCAGAGTTACAAGAAAAAAAGGGAAAATACCGGGGAGCACGGGGAGTCAGCTATAATTATTAATAACCTAGAATATGTTTATTAATTTATAAGCTCAAAATGACTTCCTGTTAAAGCTTAATTCCAGGAAATCACTAAATACATAGAAACGACATATATGGGAGCTGCTTTACATGTCAAAGGATTTGTACTCCTGCTCATTCAGTTCTGAGATTTACACAGCTCTGCCGCACAGCACAACCTTGCTTGGTAAGGTCAGAGACTTTTTTTTTTCTCTGCAGTTCCATAACAGTTAGTGCTCATTCACATGTGCTTTGATTTCTGAAGAGCGATCCGCGTTTGCATTGCTCTTTAGAAGGTTATAGATAGGTGGTGAGGAGGCAGAACCAGAAATACACCTAAAGCCGCATTTTTATATACATGCTTAGGGGCAATTAAGCACATCAAGATCTTCCACGTTTATTCATTTAGTTGGCCAGAATATTGATTTATTTTGGCCATTGAAATGAATGAATGCCCAAGTGCTTGATGCTCCAAGTGCTTAAGTGCGTTTGGATGCGTTTACATGCATTTAATTGCACCAGGCATTTCTTCTTCCTCTAAACTCCTCTAAACATGGACACATAGCCTACCATGGGGGAATTTGAGGCAGAAAAAAAAAAGAAAACGCAAGACACCGCTAGAATCAATGTTTAAAACATCCAGTGTGAATGAGGCTTAACTTTGGAATGGTTGGAGTGGGTGGTAAAAATGCAGCTCAACCATAGGGTTTTACTGTCCCTCAACCACTAGCCCTTATAGGTCTCTTTCCCTCCCCCAGCCTGTGACTGGACAGTGAAAGGAGAAGCAGCAAACTGATCCACTCTGCTATCTCCTCCTATCAGCATGCTGCTTGCACTGCAGCAAACCTGATTGGAGCATTGTGCAGTTTCTCCCTCCCCCAGTCTAGGCTCCAGCTATACAGGGACATCAGCAGACTGATATCAGGTACAATTCAGGGGTTTTCATTGAAATACGTCTTTAATGATGTATCAATGAATACAAAATGCCTTCATTCATATTTTTTTTTCTATATCTGCTTGGAGTTTAGCTTTAACCCTTTCCTGCCAGCCATATGCATATATGTGGGAGCACAGAGGTGGGCGTTATGCCATCCTGACACATATGTAGCACCCTGGTCTTGAACAGTGATGCTGTCAAATCTAGTTTGCTAGGTGGTAAGTAACTAGTCTGGTCAATTGTTAGGGGAACTCCTGATTCTTTCCCTAATTCTGATTTTGATGCACCTCTCTCCTCTGCCACTGGATGGCGCTGCTACTTATGGCATCGGGATGATATGGTACCTATGAACTTGGAATACGAGTGGATAGGTTGCTCTAACCCAGTGATGGCGAGCCTTGGCACCCCAGATGTTTTAGAATTACATTTCCCATGATGCTCATGCACTCTGCAGTGTAGTTGAGCATCATGGGAAATGTAGTTCCAAAACATCTGGGGTGCCAAGGTTCGCTATCACTGCAGTCTAGCCAATTGGCAGGGGGTTTCTTGGGCCCCATGGCCTATTTATTTGGAAGGAGTCAGGTGATAGCTGTTCTGTGTCACCTGGACCACTGTCTGGGTGGACGTCTGTTGAAGATTCCCGGTTGCTAGGCCAGATGCCTGGGGCCTATCCGGGAGCGCCTCATTGCTAGGCAGTCTGATGCCTACCCAGGACAAGAAGCAGCAGTGTGGGGTTGGGGCTTCATGAGGAAAGCCTAGCCAAGTTGCACAGGTTCTCCCGGCGGAGAACCCCTCTTTGTCGGAGGTGAAGGAACAGAGCTGCTAATGGAGGACAACCATTCCTGTTGCCAGAGACAGTGTGAACCAATTTCAGGGGTAAAGGTGAAACTGTCGCCCTCAAGGGACAACGCTCCTGTTATCAGAGGCCAGAGTTCAGAGTCTGAGAAAGTACCAGGGCAGCCTTTTTCACCAACCGGGGACGGTGGAGAAGTTGGGAAAGTCTCCGCAGAAGTCAAGCTAGGAACCCAGCAGGATAGAAGGGGAGACGCTAGCAAGAGAGTTCAGCAATTGGGCTGAAGACCCGGGTAAGGGATCCAGAAGGTCAGTGTGGGGACGCTCGGAAGGTACAGCAGTTGGCTATGTGAAGATCAAGGGACCCAATGGCAGTAAGAGTCCAAGGAGTCTTGTTAAGAGATTGTGAGTGTAAGCTCATGGAGGCTGTGGGATGGAGGCCAGGTCTACACAACGGGGATACCAAGTTTGGTATGTGTATCAATCTGTGTTGGAGTCACAAGTACAAGTTCAATAGCAAAGGAAATAGCTCTCATCAGGAGGCATAGTTCAGTGAGAAGGCCTGTGGGACTATACAACTATCTCAGTGTTCTATTTTTCTGTGAATCTCAGAGTCTGCTAAGTGCTTTTGCACCCACCTAAAGGGTGTCCTGGCCCTAACCCTCTCTCCCTAATTCTTTAAGAGAAAATAAATCTCTTTTGTTTTGCATCATCAAAGTGTCTGGTGCCCAGGGGCCAACTGGCAACTTTCAGCCCAACGGGCAAGTATAACCCAGAGGCCCATTGTGCGGCGACTCGGCCCACCTTCCACTCTCCCTCTTCCCTGCCTCCTCCTGTCCCCCATCCCAGGCTGAAGCTCTGCTCCAGGTACTCTCTACTCATCGGCTTCCTGACCTGGCCAGCAGGGGGTGGCTGGGGGGAGTTGGGACAGCTTGGTCAGGGCTGGCCAAGGGAGGAGAGTCTCCAGTGGGGCATGGAACCAGCCTCTGCTCAGACACAGTTTACACCATCCATGCCGGGAGGGGGGAGACCATTGCTCTGTCCTTGTCTTCATCCCGCACTCAGCGGCAGGGAATTTTTACTTCTCTTCACCAGGAATCTTTTAGGCATGTCTGTGGTGGAAGCAGTGCAGCCTTTTTACGGGGCACCAGAGAGGCCTGGGAGACAATTGCCCCCCTGCCCCCTGACCCAGTCCCCCCTTGCTGGCGCCCAACTCAATTCTTCTGCCTGCACCCACCATGCCTAGTAACCCACTCTGTGAGGAAGAATGTCAGCTGTCCCTGGCTCTGGAAGTCACCATCGGGCCTCTAGGGACCGGGGCCATGGCTACACATATGTTTAGCATATGTTTTTACTTGGAGAGCACTGTGACCGCACTGTCGCCAACATAATGGGAGCTGGTGGGATGGGCTCTTGATCATGTGATTGCTGTAATCACTGACATTAGATTGCCTTAAATGGATGAGCTCAAGCTGGAGGCAAAAGGTTAATAATTAGCAATCTAATGTAAGCAATGTGTTAGGCTCACAATCTGACCATGCAAGCTCTGAACAAACAACTCCTTAATAATAAACTATATAACATGAAAAATAATAATATCATACAAAAGAAACGTATATAATTATTTCGTTCAGGAAAGAATGGGGACAGGGGTAGACGCTTTTCCCATCCAAATCTCTTTGAAGCCTCCAGTCTTCAGACCCTAATCCGGGAATTACAAAACCCAGAGAAAACCAAAACATTTGTTATTTTCACGCGGAAAAACTATTTTGAAGCCCCTCACATATGTGCAACCCCTGTGTTATCACGAATCCCACTACCTGCAGGGTAAAAAATCAGTCCAAGCAGCAGGCAAAAAAACATGGTCAATAACAGTGGCTGCTGGTGCTCAATTTTCTTGGAGGGGTGGCCTGCACCCCCCAGCCAGCCCCTACCCCCCCCCCCCCAGCTAGCCAACCACCCCCTGTCGCTCAATCGCCCCTCCCCTCGGTTGCTCGATCGATGGTTCGCTCACCCGTCAGACCCCCGGAAACCCCACACTTACCCCATCCGAGTCCCGGCGGGCGATTCTCTTAATGGCCAATCAGAACTTAGGACTCCTGGCCAATCAGGTCTCAGGACTGATTGGCCGGGAAAAGCGGAAGGCATTAGCGAAATTGAATTCGCTATTGTCACACACCTGGGTGGCCTCAGGGTACAGTACTCTGTGCCCCAAGCCCACCCTTTTTGAAGCCAATTAGAGCCTCGGGCTCTAATCATGTGTTTCAAAAAACCCAAAAAAACATTGAAATCCATGCGTCAGGCGCCCTGCATGTAGATTAGGGGGCCATACACATGCATTAGGGGGGGCGGCGCTTCTGCACCCATAATGAAGCGGCCGCCACTGGTCAATAAACAGTTAAGGGTCAGTTCCAGAGCAGGTAGAGGTATGTATAGTTTAGGCTGCAGGCAGAGGCATTCTCAAATGACAGTCCAAAATCAGTTCCGGAGCAGGCAGAGGTATGGACAGTTTAGGCAGCAGGCAGAAGCGTGGTCGAATAACAGGCCAGGGTCAGTTCCGAAGCAGGCAGAGGCATGGACAGTTTAGGCAGCAGGAAGAGGCTTGGTCTAATAACAGGCCAGGGTCAGTTCCGAAGCAGGCAGAGGCATGGGCAGTTTAGGCAGCAGGCAGAGGCTTGGTCTAATAACAGACCAGGGTCAGTTCCGAAGCAGGCAGAGGCATGGACAGTTTAGGCAGCAGGCAGAGGCTTGGTCTAATAACAGGCCAGGGTCAGTTCTGAAGCAGGCAGAGGCATGGGCAGTTTAGGCAGCAGGCAGAGGCTTGGTCTAATAACAGGCCAGGGTCAGTTCTGAAACAGGCAGAGGCATGGACAGTTTAGGCAGCAGACAGAAGCATGGTCAAATAACAGGCCAGGGTCAGTTCTAGAGCAGGCAGAGCTATTGACAGTTTTGGCGGCAGGCAGAAGGGTGGTCAAATAACAGGCCAGGGTCAGTTCAGGAGCAGGCAGTGGCATAAGGAGTATGCAGGTAAATGGCAGGAATTGAGATTTATGTTTATCATACTCCATTAACCACTTCAATACTATGCACTTAGAACACTTTACTACCAGACCAATTTTCAGTTTTCAGTGCTGTTGCGCTTTGAATGACAATTGCGCGGTTGTGCGACGCTGTACCCAAACTGATTTTTTATCATTTTGTTCCCACAAATAGAGCTTTCTTTTGGTGGTATTTGATCACCCCTGCGGTTTTTATTTTTTGCGCTACAAATATAAAAAAGACCGAAATTTTTGAAAAAAAAAAAATTCTCTATTTTTGTCACAAAACTTTGTAAATAAGTACATTTTCTCCATCACTGGTGGGCACTGATGAGGCTACACTGACCGGCACTGATGTCGCAGTACTGATTGGCACTGATGAGGCGGCACTGATGATGAGGCACTTATATGCAGCGATGATGAGCACTGTTAGGCGGCACTGATAAGCAGCACTGATGGGTACTGAGAGGTGGCACTGATATACAGCACTGATGGGCATTGATATGCAGCACTGACGGACACTGCTAAGCGGCACTGATGGGCACTCATAGACAGCACTGATTGGCACTCATAGGCGGCACTGGGCACTGATAGGTGGCTCTGATAGGTGGGCACTGGTAGGTGGCAATGATGGGCACTGATATGTGGCACTGGTATGCATTGATAGGGGCACTGGTGGGCACTGATAGGGGCACTGGTGGGCATATACACTGATAGGGGCTCATTCCCTGGTGGTCTAGGGTGGCATCTGAAGGTGGCACTAAGTGCCATTCACACTGGACACTATGTCACTTACCTGGTGGTCTAGGGGGGTCTCCCTGGTGGTCCAAATCGGCTCCCTGGTGGTCCCTGGTCGGCTCCCTGGTGTTTCTGGGTGGGCACATCCCTGGTGGTCCCTGGGCAGGCTCCCTGGTGGTCTAGGGTGGCGATCCGAAGGAGGGCTATGCTGATAAATCATCAGCACAAACCCTCCCTGTCAGGGATGCAGCCGATTGGCTCTCCACTCCTCAGGTCTGCAGACCTGAGTACAGGAAAGCCTTACACTGTGACCAGCCATGATTGGTCACGGCTGGTCACATGGTAAAGTGCTTCGGATCGAAGCGATTTACCGAGATCGGTATTGCGGGGGGTCAGACTGACCTCCCACACCACCGATCGCCGCGATGCGGGCCCCCCTGGGCGCGCGGCGGCTTGTTATCCTGAGGACATCATATGACGTCCAGTCAGGATAACTAAGCTACTTCCCGGCTTTCATTTTGCATACGGCGGACGGAAAGTGGTTAATAATGTAGAGAAGTATGGTAAAGGCGGAAACGGTGACCTATGCAGAGGCCTGATCGGGAAGGACACTGGGGACAATAATAAGTTGAGTCTCTTCTAGCTCCTCCTCTGGAGCAAACCTGGCATTTCTTTTGACATTGTAAAGATACATTTTTGGGAAAATAGCATTCTTGGAGTCTGCTTATTACATCTGGTGGAATGCTTTCTGGTGGGCCGTTCGGCTATACAAGGGCAGTGACGATTTCCTCCTGATAGCTAAGGAAGGATACGGGTCTCTCTGTGGATTTGCGATATATCACATACAAATTGTATTTGGCCAAATTAAAAAGATAAATGGATACTTTCTTATACCAATGGTAGGTTCTTCTTGTAGCAAGATAGGGTTGAATCATTTGATTGTTGAAGTTGACTGCTTGCATGAACAAATTGTAATCGTGCACACATGATGGTTTCTGGATTGGGCCATCCTTTCCAGAGATTTCCACGCACGTGATGTTGTGGACTGAAGACAACATGTAGATATCGCTTTTGTGCCTCCACTGCATACACAGAATTTCCTCGTTTCGCAAACTCGCCGACTCCCTTCTTCTTATTTTCATACAGTATTAACCAGCCTTTGAGGGAAGCCCTTCCTACAAGCTCTCATGGTGCTAAATGCTAGAGTATTCTTCTGGTGAAGATTGCTGAAAAGGGGCAAACTGGTGTAGTAGTCATCAACCTAGAGGTGACAACCCTTTTAAGGAGTGGAAATATAGGGTCCCAAAGGACTTTGCTGTTTGAGCCGATATAGGGGGGTGTCCTTTCCTTCATTCATCTGGAAAGCATAGGTGTACCCCTTGGCTCTGTTATATAATTTGTAAAGCTTCACGCCATATTGGGCCCTTTTGCTGGGGGATGAATTGCTTGATGCCCAGCCTCCCGATACTGCTGAGTAGATTGGCATGTGATGAATGGGGTGGGTGAACCATTATGAGCGTAACATTATGAACTCCTCTACTGTTAATTCTTTCCATTCATAGGGATAGGAATAATATGACGTTGGGTTACTCAATATAAATTGTTGGGCATAGAGGTTGCACTGGGCCACAATTGAGCATAATAGGCCATCTGTGCAAACTACAGTGCATCCGGAAAGTATTCACAGCGTTTCACTTTTTCCACATTTTGTTATGTTACAGCCTTATTCCAAAATGGATTAAAGTCATTATTTTCCTCAAAATTCTACAAACAATCCCCCATAATGACAATGTGAAAGAAGTTTGTTTAAAATCTTTACACATTTATTAAAAATAAAAAAACGAATAAAATCCCATGTACATAAATACTCACAGCCTTTGCTCAATACTTTTTTAAAGGGCTTTTGGCACCAATTACAGTCTCAAGTCTTTTTGAGTTATGATGCCACAAGCTTGGCACATCTATTTTGAGCAGTTTCTCCCATTCTTCTTTGCAGAACCTCTCAAGCTCCATCAGGATCTTGGTCACCTCCCTGACTCACCAGATCGCTCAGTTTGGTCGGGCGGCCCGCTCTAGGAAGAGTCCTGGTGGTTCCAAACGTCTTCCATTTACAGATGATGGAGGTCACTGTGCTCATTGGGACTTCAATGCTGCAGATTTTTCTCTACCCTCCCCCAGATCTGTGCCTCAATACAACCCTGTCTTGGAGGTCTACAGACAATTCCTTGGACTTCATGGCTGGGTTTGTGCTCTGACATGCACTGTTAACCGTGGGACCTTATATAGACAGGTGGGTGCCTTTCCAAATTCCATCCAATCAACTGAATTTACCACAGGTGGAATCTCAAGGATGATCACTGGAAACAGGATGCACCTGAGCTCAGTTTTGAGTGTCATGGCAAAGGCTGTAAATACTTATGTACATGGTATTTTTTTATTTTTTTATTTTTAATACATTTGCAAAGCTTTCAAACAAAGCTATGTCAGGTTGTCATTATGGGGTATTGTTTGTAGAATTTTGAGGAAAATAATGCATTTAATCCATTTTGGAATAAGGCCGTAACATAACAAAATGTGAGAAAAGTGAAGCGTTGAGAATACTTTCCAGATGCACTGTAAATGAATACAATCTATGGGGGCAACATTTTCCATATTCACCTGGACACCTGGATGGGAACAAAAGGGGGGATATTCACTGCACCTGAGTTAGGAGGAAGCAATAGAGGGTTTGAAGGACATATGGGCTGGTATGGGTCCTGACCCCTTGGGGCTGAGGTGACATCCCACTAGTACCTGGCCTTTCTTGCAGCGATACTCCAATTCTGGTGCATGCCACTGTGCTACTCGTGGATACCACCGCACTGCTGGTGGATGCCACTGTGCTACTGGTGGATGCCACTGCTCTACTTGTGGTAACCTGTTCCTCGTCAGAATGCCTTTGTTTGGCTGGCACACTACCCTTTTCCTCTGAATCTATTAGTGTTTCACTGCTTAGCATTGGCTCGTAATCAGAAGCAGAATCTGACACAGAGAGCTCCCTATGCCTCCTCAGTTGTAAAGAATCTTTTATACATAGTGGTGTCTGTGGGCTGTGGTGACACTGGGGAGCCCTCACAGATGGGTGCTGATGAGCTTGCACAGATGGGCACTGATGTATGTTGATGAGCCTGCACTGATCAGTGCTGATGAGTCTGCACAGATGGGCATTGATGGGCCTGTGCTGATAGATGCTGATGAGGCTGCACAGATGGGTGCTGTAGAGGCCGCACTAATGTGTGCTAATGATCACTGATGAGGCCACACTGATGTGCACCGATAGGCACTGATCAGGCTAAACTGATGGGCACTAATGAGGCCTCACTGATGTGCACTGATAGTCACTGATCAGGCTAAACTGATGGGCACTGATATGAACTGATGAGGTTGTACTGATGGGTGACGATGAGGCTGCACTGGTATGCACTGCACTGATGGGAGTGCACTGATCAGCTACACTGATATCCAACGATGAGGCGGCACTGATGGGCACCGATGAGGCTCCACTGAAGAGGCAGCACTGATATGCAGTGCTGATGTGCACTCATGGGTGCTGATGGGGTACCACTGATAAAGCAGCAATGACAAGGCAGCAGTAATGAAACCATACTGATTTGCACTGTGTGACACTGAATGGGCACTGTTTGACACTAAATGGGCATTTAATGGACACTGTGTGACACTGATGGCACAATTAGTAAACTTACAGTTTGCACAGAGCTCTGTGCTGTCACCCTCTGATGACCGAGTTTTGTTTACAGTTGTGATCGCATGTCATTGGACATAGCGATCACGTGGTAAAAGGCCACCGTGATTGGTCATTTATCACGATCTGTGAATGGTTGTGTCCATGGAGATCCTTTCAAATGCGGGTTCCCGTGAGGATAGCAATATAAGCGTGGCAATGTAAGCCCGCGCTGTAGATGTCATTCGGTTATAGCGCGGGCGGCAACTGGTTAAAGGGGAACTCAACTGTATCTGAGCACCGCAAACTGAAAACACTGTTTGACTCATTTTTAATATCCAAAGTAAACTTCCCCATCTATCCATGTCTCCATGCTTTATTTTTTTTGGAAATGACTTTGAAAAATACCCCCCTAGCATTTCTAGCTGTGATCAGGCATGAGGCCGGGGGGGGCGGGGGGTGCTTAGCTGAAAAGGCTCCTCCTCCTATGAAGACTCCTGGGATGTTTGACATCATTTTGGTCTAGGCCAGAAACTAGGAAGCAACTGAAGAAATGTAAAATACAGTTTTAAATAAGTAAATATAATATACAGTAAAACCTCGGATTACGAGAAACACTGTTAGCGAACGTTTCGCAATACGAGCAATTTTTTATATTTCACAACACAATTGGGGAAAATAATGTGTTTTTGTGCATTAAAATTCAAAAAAGTGTTTTTTTTCCCCCAAAATTCTGACTCAGTTTGCGAGCGATGCCTCGTGAAACGAGCAGGATCAAGCCTCTGTGCGTGCAATGCTGCATGTGGCCAGAGGTGCGGGGGGCACTGGTGAGACTCTGAGACGCTCGGAAGCATTCGGAAATACTCGGAAATACCGAAAGTGTAAACAGTTCCCGAGTGTTTCCGAATGTTTCCGAGCATCTCAGAGCCTCACCAGCGCCCCCCGAACCTCTGGCCACATATGGTATTGCATAGACAAGCAGTCACTGTGGAACAAATTATCTGAGTTTCCATTTTTTTATATGGGGAAACTTGCTTTGATATACGAGTGATTTGGATTACAACCATTCTCCTGGAACGGATTATCCTCGTAATCTGAGGTTCCACTGTACCTTCCACTTCCTATCTATTTACTAATTCTAGCAGCATTAAAAATGGTTAATATTGATTGAGGGAGTTTAGTTCCACTGTACAGATCTCTATTTCTCTTTCTCTCTGTAACCAATAATTGTCTGCCTTTCATTTTCCTATAATATTGCCAGGAAAAAACTGAGATTCCGGTTTTTATTGCTAATTAAACCAATGATTCCTTCAGATGCTCTGGGAAAAGGCTCGTAGTGCTGAAGGATTTCAAATCCTTCTTTTTAAGTAATCCTCTTATTTTTGGGATATGTGATGGAATGATACATGTGGATACCGTTTGTTCTAAGAAGGTTTTAGCGTTCTAGGTACTATTTGAAACAAGTGGTACGCGGCGCTCAGGGAAGGTGGTTGAGCTTCCTCTGATGATGACGTGCAGCTGTTTCTCCGGATGGATGGAAAGGCAGATGGAGATGTTCCATATGGCTGCCCTTTATTGAGGTTTGCTGGCTCTGTTGGCGATGGACGGTCCACCTGGGGAAGCCTGCAGACTTAGAAGTAAACTCGAAAACTTGAAATTGAAGTCATTTCACTCCATACTGTTCCTTGGGAATTTACAAAGCTACAAAGCAGAAATGTTCAGCCATTCTTTCAAAAAAAAAAAAAAATCTAACTTTAAAGTTGAACATAGAAATTAAATGTCTGTATGGGCAGGCTTTTTATTGCAAAGGAGACATAGAGGTCTATTTACAAAAAATCATTGGACGAATGTCACAAACACTTGGGCAACTGTCACAATTTATCCCTACATGTTTATTATCTTTATCTCCTATGAATTGTCAGCTCCATCTAGTGGGCATAATGCGGTATTTCCAGTTTGAGGTGATGTCAGGAAAATGATGCATTGTGACCACCAGATGGCGATGACCATGGGCTTCCGCAGAACTTTTTTTTGGGGGGGGGGGGCCATCATCATTTAAAGCGGAGTTCCACCCAAAAGTGGAACTTTTGCTGGTTGGATTCCTCCCCCCCTCAGGTGTCCCATTTGGCACCTTTCGGGGGGAGGGGGAAGAGGACACTTGTCTTTAGACAGATGTCCTTTTCCACACATCCGGGAGCTCTGGCTGGCAGCTGCGGCCGCTGACGTCAGCAGCCCGGCTCCCTCCTCCCTGCTCGCTGTGCTTCTGGCCGCCTGGCCAATAGGAGAGCGCGGCAGAGCCTCGCACATGCACAGTAAGGTACCCGGCGTGAAGCTGTAATGTTACACGTCCGGGTTCCCTTACCCGCGATGGAGGCGGCTGCACCCGTCCCCCGATCCGAAGATCGGCGGTGGGTGCAGACATCGCTGGACTCCAGGACAGGTAAGTGTCCTATTATTAAAAGTCAGCAGCTACTGTATGTGTACTGTATGTGTAGCTGCTGACTTTTAATTTTTTTTTTCTACCTCGGACCTCCGCTTTAAGGTCAACTATGCTCTGCCCCTTTTCGAAAATGTCATTATCACGGTCAGAGACTACAGGAGATGGTCAGAGACTGCGGACATGTTACAGGAGACGGTCAGAGACTGTGGACATGGTACAGGAGACGGTCAGAGACTGCAGACATGGTACAGGAGACGGTCAGAGACTACAGACACACTACAGTAGATGGTCAGAGACTACGGACATAGTACAGTAGATGGTCAGAGACTACGGACATAGTACAGGAGATGGTCAGAGACTGCATACATAGCCCAAGAGACTGTCAGAAACTGCATACATGGCTCAAGAGACCTAGTGGGGAACCCCCAATCCGATCCCTTGCCCCTACCTGCGGACGCCCATGGCGATGACGATCATTTGAAACAAACATATTAGACAAAATACAAATTTGGAACAGAGTGGATGCATGAGACATTCACATAGACCTTCTAGCCTCCTCCGAAATACAGGATTCTTACCTGTGTGTTGCAGTCTTCCTGACAATGTACACTAAGTTGTGTAAAACAAAACCAAAGAAAATTCCCAGCTCAACTTGCCAGCCAACCTGCAACCAACCAAATTATCCTGTCTAGCAGTTTGTTTTAAAAACAGGGGTTTAGTTTGCACACATTTGCAAATACCTGTGTAAGCTGCCGAGCCACTTCACTGCACCCAGTATTATCTGCAGTCCTACTTTAAATTTTGAGTGCCTCCTTTGTAGAAGCCCATGCAACAGCCCGGGTTCACACTGCTCCGACACAAAGGTTGCGTGACTTCCGATCTGTGATAATTCAGATAGCCTTGCTGCCTTCCAGGGTAGGGGATATCCCAAGTGGCACTAAGTGATGAAAGAAAAAGAAGGCGCACTGGCCTAGTGCATTATCCCAAGGTAAAATGTATTAAAAATAGATAAAAATACTCACAAACATGAGAAGAAAACCGCATAAATAAGCCTCCGACACGGAGCATATGGTCCTGTCTTGGTGGTAGTCCCAAGACCGTGGTAGAAAGGACATGAGGGCTGCATCAGCTAACATGTTTCGAAGGCCATTCCTTCTCCCTCAGGGCCTAGAGGGAGCCCACCCTTCCTTAACCTCTTTGCGACCGCGCCATAGCCGAATGACGGCTACAGCGTGGCCCTAAAATGCCGGGAGGCCGTCAATAGACGTTCTCCCATTTGGCTCCCGGTGGCGCGCACGCTGGAGACCCGCAACCTCCTCACAGAGAGCCAGAACGGGGAACCGCCAATGTAAACACGGCAGTTCCCCGTTCTGTGAGGGGGGGGGGGGCATGCCAGATCTACTGATCCCTGTCACTGGGATCAGTTAGATCTGTTATGCCCCTGCCAACCCTGCCCCCCCCCACAGTTAGAACACAGCCAGGGAACATATTTAACCTCTTCACTGCCCCCTTAGTATTAACCCCTTCACTGTCAATGACATTTATGCAGTAATCAGTGGATATTTACATTTCTGATCGCTGTATAAATGTCATTGGTCCCAAAAAAGTGTCAAAAATGTCCGACATGTCCGCCCCAATATCGCAGTCCCGATAAAAACCGCAGATCGCCGCCATTACCAGTCAAAAAAAAAATATAATAATAAAAACACCATAAACCAATGTCCATAGTTTGTAGTCGCTATAACTTTTGTGCAACCCAATCAATATCCGCCGATTGCGATTTTTTTTTACCAAAAATATGTGGAAGAATAGATATCGGCCTAAACTGATGAATAAATTTGTTTTTTTATTTTTTATTTTTGGATATTTATTATAGCAAAAAATATTGTTCTTTTTTCAAAATTGTCGCTCTTTTTTTGTTTATAGCGGCGATCAGAAATGACGCAGAGGTGATCAAATACCACCAAAAGAGAGCTCTATCTGTGGGAAAAAAAGGACGCCAATTTTGTTTGGGTACAAGGTCTCACGACCGCGCAATTGTCATTCAAAGAGCGACATCGCTAAAAACTGAAAATTAGTCCGGGCAGGAGGGGGGTTTAAGTGCCCAGTAAGGAAGTGGTTAAAGGCACAGGGAACACCTAGCATATAGCACAATGGCAGCAAAGACATGTAGCAGAATACATTTTGGCCAAAACGTATGAATAAATGTCATTGTTTGATTTTTTCTTTATTGGATATGTTTTATAACCGAAAATAGAAAATATTGGGTCTTTTATTTCAAAAATTTTACAAAAGAAAATAGAAAACATCATTTTTTTCAACATTTTCTGTGTTTTTTTAGTTTATACAGTATAATAATAATAATAATAATAATAATAATTATAATAATATTAATAAAAAAAAAATAAAAAACAGTGGTGATCAAATACCACCATAAGAAAGCTCTATGATAAAAATTGTATCTGGCTACAGTATTGAAAATGGCTCCCAGAGAGAATGGACTCCAAATTATAAGAGTCACAAGCGCAGAATAGCAAGATATCTCTCAGGATGAAGTCTACTGATTACTGACTTCCTTTGAGGTATTGGCGTGCATGCGCGGGCACACTAGCATGTGCACAAAAAGAAATATGCATATGCGCATGCGCAAACTTGCGCACGTGCACTAGGGCCAATGGCCTATTTAAACTGGGCGATGACATGAGCACATTGCTGAGTGGTCTTTCAGCTTGTTCCTGTTTACCTGTGCCCTGATCTGTTTGCTGCCTACCTGTGTCTGACCCGGCTTGGCTTTGACCCTCCTCTGGATTCCCGCCTGCCTATGAGTACCTGTGACTTCGACCTGTGCTTTGACCCTGCTCCTGTCTCATGCTCTTGTATCTCATTGCCTGACTGTGTGCCGACTCCAGCTTGTATTCCGACCAGGGGCGGCTGGTGCTCACTATTTTTTGGGGGGGGTGGCGCAACAACACTCCCCCCACCCCGGGAGACGGATGGCGGGTCATCCATTCCCCACGGAGAGACAGGCAGCGGCGATTAAACAACCCCACCCCCCCCCCCATGTGCAGGAGATGGCGACAGCGGTAATCACAATTACACCACCCCCCTGGCAGAGACAGGTGGCAGCAGTCAATCATTGATGCCCTCTCCACCCCCCCCCCCCCCATGCGCGGGAGACAAACAAAAGCTGCCTTGCCTTGTGAGGCAGGGAGGTAGGGAGAGGGAAGAACAGGGCCCACTTCGGGGAGCATGCATTCTCCTTTTGGTGGTATAGAAACCACAAGTGGGTCCTGAGACACGATTGGCCAGGGAGTCCTGAGGCTCCCTGGCCAATAGGGACTATCTGATTGGCTGGGAGGGGAATGAGGCACAATAGTGAATATTCATTCGCTAGTGTCACGCAACAGGGTGGGATCAGGGCGCAGTACCCTGCGCCCTGAGCCCACTCTGTTTTGAAGCCTATTAGAGCCTCTGACTCTAATCACGTGCTTCAAACACATACACCCCCCCCCAATTGGAATCCATAGTTCGGCGCCCTGATATGTAGATCAAGGGGCCGGATGCATAGATGGGGGCCCCTTATGGAGCGGCATGCCAATGATCCTGACCCTTCTCTTGTCTCACGTCCCTGTACCTGCATTGCCCGGCTGTTGATGCCCCCTTGGCTTGTGTTATTGGTATGCTCCTGCCTACTGATCCAGAGTCACAGAGTTACAGTTCTGGATACCTGTCTGGTGATCCACAGCCATCGGTTTCCTGTTAAGCCTCAGCTGGTGCCACCTGCTAAACCATCCCTTGTGCCACTCTATGCCTTGGACTCCCTGTTATTTCTACCAGGGGTGTTAGACAGTAGGTGCAAGAGAAGCCCCCTTTACAGCTCAGTCTCCACCATGTACGTAACAAATAGTCACTCAATCCAACACAGCACGGGTAAAAAGTAAAGGACATTCCCATAGTGCGATACTGTATGTAAAATTTATTGTAGATAAAAACATCAAACTACTTACATTAGGATAGTTGAAAACAAGCATACATGCAAGGAAACAGAACCAGGAATCAATCCAACAAACCCTGTGGGGTCGGCGGGCATGGTGACGTCACGATCCGCCCTACGCGGTTCATCAGAATTTTGTGAGAATTTACGTCACAACGGTATTTATAAAGTCCAATTAAGGGGGTTGTCAACTCATGACAACCACTTTAACCTACAGGTAAGCTTATGATAAGGCTTACCTGTAGGTGTCCTGCATATCTCCTAAACCTGTACAGGTCAGGAGATATGCAGTGTATTTGCTGTGCCGGCGTCATGTCGGCACATGCGCAGTGAAGAAACGGCCTCTGTGCTGTTCCTCCACTGCGACCGTGCCGTGACTGGCGGCTCCTGCGCGCATGTGCCGGAGTGACGTCACGCAACTCCGGCCAGTCACAGCGCCGGAGTCGTGGCCTCGGAAGGAAGAGGGGCTGAAGAATGACGCTGCCAGCACAGTGGACAGCGCTGGACGTCGCAGGCTTCATTTGCAGGTAAGTGGCACATAATGGGCTACTATGCGATGCATAGTAGCCCATTATGCTTCTACATTACAGGGGCATGTAGAGGAAGTAAACCCAATCTGGCTTTACTTCCTCTTTAAGAAGAGGCAGACAGTGGTTAGGCCTTGTTTTGTGAGTTTTTCATCTGGTGATCTGGCCAAGTAGGATTACTCTCTTAGCAACCAGAACAGTTGTCCCCATTTAAAGATTTTTCATCATGCCCTGTTCAGGTCCCAGCTGTAATATTTTGGATATCCCACAACTTTCTGTCCCAATGACAATGGTGCCTAGGACTAACACAGAGGGTGAATCTCCCCATAAAGCAATATGCATAACAGGGGCTCTATATTCTATCCAAAACAAAAAAAAAATTCAGCTACCGTGTTTCCCCGAAAATAAGACCTACCCCGATAATAAGACCTACCTAGATTTTCGGTAAGCGCTGCAATATAAGCCCTACCCTGAAAATAAGCCCTAGTTTAAAGTGGTTGTAAAGTGGTAGAATCCACTCTCCTACAGTAGTACACAATGCAAAAGGTGTGTGCCTCTGCAATACAATTTTATCAAATACCCTTGGTACAGTGGCACTCAGCTGATCTCCTCTTCTCCCAGCTGTCAGCGGGGGATCTCGGCTCCCCTCCCTGCAGTACTCAGAGCGGGGAAGAGAGCTTTGGCGGGCCATGGAAGTGCCGAGCAGCGCTCAGCTGATCTCTACTGCTCTCCTCTTCTCCCGGGTGTCAGCGGGGGGATCTTGACTCCCCTCCCTCTGCAGTGCTTGGAGCGGTGGCAGACAGCTCAAGTGGGTTATGGAAGCATCTATTGGCGCTATAAGAAGGTACTTGCACAATTGTATTACAGAAGCACATACCCTCCACGTTACACAATCCTGTAATAGAGAGGATTCCAGCATTTTACAAGCACTTTTACTCTGTTCACAATGGGGATTCCTGACAGGCAGGGAAGGAGAGGGCGAGAGAAGATAGCACATTGCATGGTAAGCCCTACCCCGAAAATAAGCCCTACTGCGTTTTTGGTTACCAAAACGAATATAAGACCCGGGCTTATTTTCGGGGAAACACGGTATATATACTTTAAGAAAGTGAAAGCACAAAGTCAGCAAATGCTCCCTCTAGTGGCTGATCTGCTCATCTCTATATTTAACACAATAAGAAAAATATAAAAAAAAATCTTGAAGAACATGTTTGAAGAGATCTGAACTTCATATAAAATTTCTTTCAAGGCAAAAGCTGTAATAATACCTGAAATACATAATACTTTACCTTTACACAATATCAGTTGTGCTGTACATGAATTCACCGTGCCACAATAGCAATGAAGAATACTCTCGGCTGTACATCAAGTCACGTTGTTAATGGAGAAGAAGTCTATTAACAACTACTTGCCTTGAAGGACTTCTCTGTTAATAAGCAACCACTTGCGACAATGACATCAATGCTGATAAGATGTTCTCATGGTGTGCGGGCCTGTGATAGTGCAGAGAGTACATGATGCTATGGCCATTAGATGCAGTTGCAGGATTATATGTTTCTGCTACTGATAAATACTGGGAACTGACCCTATTCTGTCTCGGCAGCTGTAAAGAAGAGAAGCAGAATGATTGAAAACAAAATCGTTGCTCCCTCTAGTGGAGAAAATTTGGAGTTTAAGTGATACCCTTTATTGGCTAACAAATAAATATACATATTACCAAAAGTATTGTGACGCCTGCCTTTACACGCACGTGAACGTTAATGGCATCCCAGTCTTAGTCCATAGGGTTCAATATTGAGTTGGCCCACCCTTTGCAGCTATAACAGCTTCAACTCTTCTGGGAAGGCTGTCCATAAGGTTTAGGAGTGTCTATGGGAATGTTTGACCATTCTTCCAGAAGCGCATTTGTGAGGTCAGGCACTGATATGGACAAGAAGGCCTGGCTCACAGTCTTGATAGGTGTTCTATTGGATTGAGGTGCAGACAAGTCAAGTTCCTCCACCCCAAACTCGCTCATCCATGTCTTTATGGACCTTGCTTTGTGCAGTGGTGAGCAGTCATGTTGGAACAGGAAGGGGCCATCCCCAAACTCTTCCCACAGAGTTGGGAGCATGAAATTGTCCAAAATGTCTTGGTATGCTGACACCTTAAGAGTTCCCTTCACTGGAACTAAGGGGCCAAGCCCAACTCCTGGAAAAAAAACCCACATCATAATCCTCCCTCCACCAAATTATTTGGACAAGTGCACAAAGCAAGGTCCATAAAGACATGGATGAGCGAGTTTGGGGGGAGGAACTTGACTGGCCTGCACAGAGTCCTGACCTCAACCCAATAGAACACCTTTAGGATGAATTAGAGCAGAGACTGCAAGCCAGGCCTTCTCATCCAACATCAGTGCCTGACCTCACAAATGTGCTTCTGGAAGAATGGTCAAACATTCCCATAGACACTCCTAAACCTTGTGGACAGCCTTCCCAGAAAAGTTGAAGCTGTCATAGCTGCAAAGGGTGGGCCAACTCAATATTGAATCCTACGGACTAAGACTGGGATGTCATTAAAGTTCATGTGCGTGTAAAGGTAGGTGTCCCAATACTTTTGGTAATACAATGCAGGGCTCAAAATTTCAAGTCCTGAGCTACTAGCCAGGCCTTAGGAGCTGCTTGCCACCAGTTGCCCCATCCAACCCCTACCCTACCCCACCCCTAGCCCCGCCCCTAAACACGCCCTCATAAATTATCTTATGAATTTACACTGTTAAATGTTTTATGCAGAATTACAGTGATTGTAAACCCTCTCCTATACCCAGTGAAGTGAATTGTCTCAGATGATACACAGAAATTAAACAAATCTTCCTACATAAGTTCTACATGTTCATTATATCTGCAGTATTTCCCCTTCTACATTATTTAGAAAGTGCAAATTGTGTTTCAAGTCTGTCTTCCTCAATCAGCAGTGGGTGTGGAGTCTGGGCATACACTGTGTGAGAGCTGATTGGAGGAAAGGCACCCCCCCCCCTTCATAGGTAGAGCAATGAAGAAACTTGCATGGCTGGACGTATTTTGTAAATTGTCACATTTAAGTATTCTATTAAATACTCCCG
>BLSH010278369.1:580761-603285 GCA_018402905.1 Glandirana rugosa
AAGAAACTGTATCTGTCTTCTTTACAGGCTGCAACACAACAAAATGTGATTATTTTAAAGGGGCTGATTCTTTTCTATACCATCCAGTGCATTATTAAATACAGGACTGCATTAATTTTCTGTCTTGTATCTGCCTAAATGTCAGCTTTAAATATTCTTCTTAACCACTTGCCACTTGGTGACAAGATGGCTCTCCTGGGCAAACCGCCGCCATCTGACGGTGGCTGCCAGATCGCACTCACTGTGTGCGGGGAGGGCCAGAGAGCGGGTGCGGCGGACTCAATCTCCGCCGGCTACCCGCGATGCCCCCCCCCGGAGTGAAAGAACGGAGGTCCGTGTAAGTAAACACGGACCTCCATTCTGTTAGAGGGGGAAGGGAGTGATCACAGCCTTCCTCTACATGGAAGCTGTGATCACTCCCCCTGCCAGTCAAACACTAAGACAGTTAGAACACGCCCAGGGAACGCAGTTAACCCTTAAAGCGCCCCCTGCAGGTTAACCCCTTCACTGCCAATGGCATTTACACAGTAATCAGTGCATTTTTATAGCACTGATCGCTGTATAAATGCCAATGGTCCCAAAAAAGTGTCAAAATGTTCCGACATGTCCGCTGCAATATCGCAGTACCGCTAAAAATCGCAGATCGCCGCCATTACTAGTAAAAAAAATAAAATAAATAAAAGCCCCAGAAATGAATTCTCATCGTCCGTAAACGCGGCAACTTTTGCGCAAACCAATCAAACGCAGATTGCGATTTTTTTTTTTATCAAATATGAGGAAGAATATAAATCGGCCAAAACCGATGAAAAAAAATGTTTTTTTATATATTTTTTTTTAATTTGTATTTTAGCAAAAAGTAAGAAATTTGGGTTTTTTTGCAAAATTGTCGCTCTTCTTTTGTTTATAGTGGCGATCAGAAATGACGCAGAGGTGATCAAATACCACCAAAAGAAAACTCTATTTGTGGGAAAAAAAGGACGCAATTTTGTTTGGGTGCAACGTCGCACGACCGTGCAATTGTCAGTTAAAGCGACGCAGCGCCGAATCGCAAAAAGGGCTCTGGTCAGGAAGGGGGCAAATCCTTCCGGGGCTGAAGTGGTTAAAGAACTTAAACGAAAACCGTTATCTAGATGGAAAGCAGTGACAGTATTATCGTTAGTTAAAAATATTGCCCATTAAACAGATCTAATTGATGCCTAAATACAATTTAGATTTCTGTCACACCGTCGAGTCGGCACCTGGATATTAGCAGACTGAATAAATATATGTTTAATTTCACATGGTAAAAATGTAAAGAAATGAATGCGGTGCAAATTAATAGGCTATTCTTGGAGGATTCATGCTTAGGTATAATTGCTATAAAATAAGAAAATATTATTATACTATTCCTAGGGAGCCCAGGCTTCATTAACTCTGTTTTAATTTTACAGCTCTAATACCGGGGCGATGGAAAGCAGACTAATTCTGCGGGATCGCCGCGATTATTTTAAATAACACATGCACGCCAACGTCATCCCAGCGACCCGGGCTGGCGGTACAGTTAATTAGCGAGTCCGCCGAGGGAGCGAAGTGCTGAGACAATGCAGCAAAAGGATAAATTTAAGTTCTGCTCCGTCGGTCTTGGATTCTTTGGTTTTTCTCTCTTATGGCTGCTTTGCAACATTTTTCTTTTTCTTGTCGAGAGTTTAACCTCTTGCTTACTGGATACCTAAACCCCCTTCCTGCCCAGGCCAATTTTCAGCTTTCAGCGCTGTCGCGCTTGGAATGACAATTGCGCGGTCGTGCGACGCTGTACTCAAATGCCATTTTTATTATTTATTTCCCACAAATAGAGCTTTCTTTTGGAGGTATTTAATCGTCTCTGCGGTTTTTATTTTTTGCTAAAAAACAAAACAAAAAAAAGACCGGAATTTTTGAAAAAACAAAAGTGCTTTAAAGCTTGTTATAAAATTTTGAACACAGGTAATTTTCCACCTTCATTGATGGGCGATAATGAGGCTGCACTGATGGGCACTGATAGGTGGCACTGATGGGCAATGAAAGGTGGCACTGAGAGGTGGCACTGATGGCTTTCACTAATGGGCGGCACTGAAGGGGACCTAATAGGGTGCACTGATGGGCACTGATAGGCTGCACTGATGGGCACTGATAGGTGGCACTGATGGGCACTGAGAGGTGGCACTGATGGTTGGCACTAATGGGTGGCATTGAAGGGCACTGATAGGTGGCACTGATGGGCACTGAGAGGTGGCACTGATGGCACTGATGGTTGGCACTAATGGGTGGCATTGAAGGGCACTGATAGGTGGCACTGATGGGCACTGGTAGGTGGCACTGATAGACAGCACTGATTGGTGGAACTGGTGATGAGGCACTGATGGGCATTGATTGGCAGCACTGGTGGTCATTGATAAGTGGCACTGTTGGGCAAAGGTAGGTGGCACTCTGGGCATTGGTAGTTGGCACTGTGGGCACTGGCAGGTGGCACTGGTGGGCACAGGTGAGGCCATCACAGCTTTCTGTGTGAGGGATCGATTTTCCATCTGACAGAAGCCAGTGATCAGCTTTTTTTCCCCCTCACGCTGATAAAACGATCACCAATCTTCTGTTTACATCACATGATCAGCTGTCATTGGCTGACAGTTGATCACGTGGTAAGGGGCCGGGATCGGCCCCTTACTCCGATCTGTGATCATCCGAGTCTCATTGATTCATTCATTGATTGACTCAGTGATCACAGAGCGTGCAGGGGGTGCGCAGACAGCTCATGCATGGGAGGAAATCATATGACGGCCTCCCATCAATTAAGGCCCGCGCTGTAGCCGACATTCAGCAATAGCGCGGGTGGGAACTGGTTAAAGTGATATCACTTACTGAGTAGGCATCTTCTTTACCTTTTAATCCTTGCCAGGGCCGCTGATAAGGCAGTACAGCCAGCCCACTTGCGCTGGGCCCGGGCCCAGGAGTTCAAAAGGGGGCCCAGGCACTTGCTTGAGAAGGAGGGCGGGCTGTATTTTCTTATTGCAGACACCAATCCTCTTCTGACTCCCCCTGCAGTACTGCCGACTTCTCCTCCTCTATCTCCCTCCAGCTGAACTGCAGGGGATTGGTCCTAGCACATGCAACCCTTCCATCTGTTGTCCGTGCTCCCCTGTGTGCTCCTTTCTCCTCCACTCCTCAGCTGCCAGTAGCAGTTGCGGGCTCACAGGGGATGTTTCAGGATGGAGACGGGGGAAGGGGCCGGTAAATATAGAGTTTACTGGCTCCTTCCTTTCCTAAATGAACACAATGAGTGATCGGTTCCAATCGCTCCTGTGTCCGTTCACCACTGAAGCATAGTCAACAGTGTTTACTATGCTTCAATTTGTGAATGAGCCGGAAGCCTCAGAGCGCTTTGAATTTATTCATCTGTGCAGCTGAGACTGTAGAGAAAGAGACTGATAAATCTAAGTCCTCAGACACCTTTGGGCAGAGGCCCTGTCAGTAAGGCTGTATGGGGCCCAGTGATTTTTAACAGCAGCCCCGATCCTTGCCTATGTTCCAGTGTAAGCTGAAGCTATGACTGCTGCTCCAGGTTTCCTGGTTCAAGGTGGCTCCTTTCTCCTGCGGCATGGAGGCCCCCATAGGTGTGCACAGCCCATTGCATTAGGTTGTGCATCCCAAAGCTCAAACGCACATGACTTTCTCTGCAGCCTCAGCTGCACTGGACAGTGAATGAATAGTAAGTTCTCTGTGCTGAGCGGCTTCCTGTTCATTCACAAACTGAAGCATAGTAAACACAGTTTACAAAGCTTCAGTTGTGATTAAACCTAGAGAATGTGTGTTTTCACTGTGTTCATTTAGAAAAGGAAGTGGCCGGTAAATTATATATTGATTAGCCTCTTCCCCCACTCTCCATCCTGAAACATCCCCCACAGCAGCTGGGGGGAGAAGAGAGGAAAGGAGGAAAACCAGCAGCACTGCGGTGGGGGCACAATGTGAGGGGCAGTCGGGGAAATTGGCACCACACAGTGATTAGGCTGTGCCCAAGCACACCTGGCACACCCCCTGTGCACGCCTATATAGACACCCTTGCGCGCAAGGACTCATGAGTCATGTCTCCCTACACTGTGTGCTACAATAGAAACACACAGCCCCATGGTCTAGGCATATCAGACACATTACAGCGTTTTTTTGTGATGGCAGTGTGAATACTTGAGGCATTTACACAGCATTTTTTTTTACATAGACTCCTTATAGGCAGCAGTGGTGGAACCTGTCACCCGCTAGAGAGCCAAGCAGTGGCAGCCCATCCATATGGGGCGCAGGCGCGCCACCCCCCCCCCCCCCCCAATCCATGCGTCTGGCCCCTGATCTACATGCAGGGTGCCGGACGCATGGATTCCAATTTGTTTTTTTTTAGAAGCACATGTTTAGAGCTTGAGGCTCTAATTGGCTTAAAAAAAAAGTCCTGAGCCCACCCTGTTGTGTGACAATGGCAAATTAATATTTGCTATTGTCTAACTGATTCTCCTCGGTGGCCAAACAGGAAGCGGGTCCTGAGACCTGATTGGCCAAGAGGAGAAGCGATCGTATTGGCCACCGAGGAGGAAGAAGAGACGCAGGGCGAAGCCGATGAGGAGTAAGCTCTGCCCGCGACCTAGATGGGGTAAGTGTGGGGCTGGTAGACTGACGATCGAACGACGTGGGGGTTTGCGACCGACTAACCTACTGCCGGGACGGGGGGGGGGGTTGGGTTCCCCCCCAAAAAAAATGGAGCACCAGCCACCACTGGGGCCAAGTATTTGGAAACTTCTATTTCAAAAATATTTTATTATTAGTAACAAGGTTGCTTTAAGAGGGTATTTAAAATCTTCAAGGGAACGGCAGTCTGTGAGGGCAAAGGAAAGTGTTGTAGCATAAAGTGCAGCACAAGAGAAGTCTTAAAGGGAGCCGGCTCCCAGCAGCCGGCTTCAGGGGAGAGGAGGGACAGCCAACAACGGATGACCCATAGTTACCCAATGGGTGACGTGACTGCCGTTGTTGCTGCTCTCTCCTACCCCCGAGATCACGTGACTGGACCAGAGTGTCCTCAAAATAGGCAAGGAAAGCATCTTGCTTCTAATGCACATTCTTGTGCACATCGCTGGATCGGATCGGGCTCAGGTAAGAAAAATTGGGGGGGCAGCAAAGAAGGTTTTTCACCTTGAAGGGGTTGTAAACCCTCAAGGTTTTTCACCTTAATTCTATGCATTAAAGTTAAAAACCTCCTGCACTGCAGCATCCCCCCTTTTACTTACCTGAGCCAATCATTCCAGCGACGGGGATGAGCACACCAGCCGGTGTCTCGGGTCCTCATTGGATAGATCAAATCCAATGACGCAGAAGCGCACCCGCACAGGTGCCCCGAGGGAGAGCGGCTCTCCAACGGGGCACTCGAGAAGAGGAGGAGCCAGGAGCATCACTAAGGGACCCCAGAAGAGGAGGATTGGGGAAACACTGTGCAAAACCAACTGCACAGAGGAGGTAAGTAAGACATGTGTGATTTTTTTGTTTTGTTTAACGAACCTTTACCTATCCTTTAATGCAGCGTTCCCCAACCCTGTCCTCAAGGCCCACCAACAGGTCATGTTTTCAGGATTGCCATTATTTTGCACAGGTGATTTGATCAGTTTCACTGCCTTAGTAATTACCACAGCTGATTCATCTGAGGGAAATCCTGAAAACATGACCTGTTGGTGGGCCTTGAGGAATGGTTTGGGGAACACTGCTTTAATGCATAGAATGCATTTGGATGAAAAACCTTGAGACCTTACCATCACTTTAAGAATGAATTGCACTGCAGGCGCAAAGTGCGTTTTTCACACATTCTGGGAATGTAAGCGGAAAAGTTCATTTCTGCAGGTGTTCCCAGAAGAGTGTAAATATGGGGTCTTAGAACCAAGAGCACCTTCTGACCAGCATATTATTAGATTATTTGCAAACATTTCATCCCGGTCAGTGCACTACCTTCATTTCTGAAACCAGAAGCCCTGATGAAGGACAACTGATGAGCATCTGAAACGCGTTGGTACTCCTGTGCCTCTCACTTTGGCAAAAAATAAATAAATAAATCGGCTGGACTTATTATATTTAGTTGACCTTTTCACTTTTTGACCGTCTTTTTAGATTTGAGAGTTGGAGGTATATGAGGAGGACAGGTGCGGATCATCTGCAGAACTTCGAGCTTCAGAGTATATCAATAGACAAAGGAGAAGGATTCCATTCAAATGCTTATTTATTTATAAACTTATCAAAACTCCATTATCCTATTAACTAAATCTGCTGTATTTCGTATCCAAAAAACTGAGACGGTCCTCCCCGGATTGCTACTTAAACAAGTGATTAAGTCCCACCGCGATGATTCCAGATATTTCTTATGAGCATCTGACAGTTTAATTACCGGGATGCAGATGATAACTGTATCCCCTAGTTTGTCAATTTGGAATTAGGACATTAAACAAACAGACAGGAAGCATACATTTAAATTAAACCATTAAGTGGAGGCAATTAGCGTTAAGTAGTAAGGATCACTTCAACGTTTTAAAGCATGAAATTAGGAAACAAATTTCATGTTATTTTCTTGATTAAGACGATTCCTTTTTCTTATTTTCGTTAACTCTTCAAGGGGTCGGTTTAAAAAAGTGCGAAGGATCCCCGACTCATTTTGTTTCCAAAGTTCAAGTTAAAATTTAAAAATAAAAAAACACTTTTTAAAATAAAAAAGCAGCATCTGCTGCGAAACTCGGTGCCGTCCTCCACACACTCACTGCTCCAAGCAGCGCCCGGACAAGGTCATCTAGTGCCCAGAATGAAGATGCCAAACAGCGCCAGTGACAGCTGGTGTTTTTTTTTTTTTTTTTGGTGTTGGCAGTTAGATGGTTTGCCACCCCCCCCAAAAAAAAAAACAAACACCAGCTGTCACTGGCGCCGTTTGGCATCTTCGTTCTGGGCACTAGATGACCTTGTCCGGGCGCTGCTTTGAGCAGTGAGTGTGTGGAGGACGGCACCGAGTTTCGCAGCAGATGCTGCTTTTTTATTTTAAAAAGTGTTTTTTTTATTTTTTAATTTTAACTTGAACTTTACAAACAAAACGAGCCGGGGATCCCCCCCCGGTCGGGTCACGGACAGCACTGGAGCCCCCCCCGTTTGGCTGGCCGGATCACAGGGGTCACGGGCCCACCCACCTCGTCAGTCAGTCAATGCCCCACACTTACCCCATCTCGTGGGCATCGCTCTGGGCAGCGGCAGCTGCCGCTCCACTCCAGGCTTCGGTTCTCTAGCGTCTCCTCCCTCCTCCTCCTCCTGACCAATCGGATCAGATCTCCTTTCGGCCAATTAGGTGACGGGTCTCATAACCCGCTTCCAGATTGGCCGGGAGGAGAATCAGTGTTACAATAGTGAATATTCATTTGCTATTGTCACACAACTGGGTGGGCTTCGGGCATAGTGCTCTGCACCCTAAGACCACCCTTTTTCGAAGCCTATTAGAGCATCCGGCTCTAATCATGTGCTGCAAAAAAACACACCCCCACCATCCATGCGTCCAGCGCTTTGTATGTAGGGGTGGACGGCGCGCCACTGAACAGCACCACCCCCCCCAAATGTATGAATATTATGTATCAGCAACAATCCCCTCCTCCCACAAACATATTTGAGCACTAGTCTTCACACTTACCCCCTAAGCATAAATTCCCTTTGCAAGCCAAAATTCTCCCCAAACAAAAATTCCTCCTCTTCCAGTACAAATCTCCCACTCAGCTCAAATCCTTTCCCTCCCCAATTCCCCCCTCCTAGCACAAGTCCTCTACCCCTCAAATTTCCCCTCTAAGCATAAATTCTACCCCCCCATCCCCAAATCCCCCTCACCCAGCATAATTCTCCCCTAAAATCCCCTCTCCTAGCAGGTATCCTCTTTCTTCTCCTAGCACAAATTCCCCCAGTCATGTCTACTAGCACCCCCCCCCCCCCCAAATGCCCCTTCCTAACAGAAATCCACTCCTAGTGTAAACCCCCCTCCAAATCACCCATTCTAGCACAACCCCCCGAAATTCGCTCACGCCCAGAGCAGCCACCGCTGCTGTCCACCCCTTGTCCCGGCCTTGGCTCCGAGGTTCAGTGCCAGTCCAGTGCAGTATTTAAAACATTCCAGCCTGTAGTCGCTTAGCAAAGGCATGCAAGGATAGGGCACATGCAGGGACATAATGTTTGGCTGATACATGTACAACTCTTATAGACTATATATATTCCCCTGATGAGGATCTACCAGTGGCGAGCACTCCATACTCCATTTGCCCGGTCCCTAATCTACATGCAGGGTACCGATCGCATGGATTCCAATGTTTTTTTTTTCTTAAGCACATGATTAGAGCCTGAGGCTCTAATTGGCTTAAAAAAAAGGTGGGCTGCACCCCGTGCCCACACACTTGTGTGACAATAGTGAATTAATATTGCTCCCGGCCAATCAGAAAGCAGGAGGAGTGCGATTGGCCGAGAGGAGAAGCGATTGTAATGGCTGGTACCAGGGGCAGGGAGGGTGTATGGGGAGATCCGGAAGATGGTCACCGTCATCTGCTCTGTATCACTGTCAAGAGCCCAACCGGTGGTCTGTTTGCTGCCACTGGGGGGGGGTTGGGTGATTTGACAGGCACTGATAGGTGGTCCTGATAAGCGGCACTGGTGGGCACTCATAGGCGGCACTGATGAGCACTCATAGGCGGCACTGATGGGCACTCATAGGCGACACTGATGGGCACTGATAGGTGGCACTGGACACTGATAGGTGGCACTGATGGGCACTGATAGGTGGCAATGATAGTTGTCACTTTTATGGAGGCATTCCCTGGTGGTCCTGGGTGGCGATACCTGGGGGTGACCTGCACTGATAAACAATCAGTGCAGACCCCCCCTGTCAGGAGAGCCGCTGATAGATGGCTCTTCATGTTTACAATAAATTATGATAAACGATCAGTGTAAGGGACCCTAAACAAATCCCATCCTGATTAGCTATTGTCAAAAGAATACATAGATGAACAAAGTCATCAAAAGGATAAATATAGGACTTTAGTGGATTGGTGTTGGGTCCAAGTGAGCACAGACATCCATAGTTAAAATTGATACTTTATTAAATTGCATGTTTAAGACCATACTTGAAGAGTTGTGGACAAAAAACATATCCAGTGTACAAATTGCGTATCTAGTACATTCAATGATACATGGGAAGTAATTGAAGGTGGAATAATAATCAACGTTTCGCAATATTTATTGCTTCTTCAGGATTTATTCCCCTTTTCCATAGTTGTCTATCAATCAAAACACAAAATATCAATAACATGTTTCTACATCAGTGAACGCAATATAAAAATAAACCTGCATCAAATACTCATAATATATAAAAATATATGTACATTGTGCATATAAATCAACATCAAAAAGGCATAAAGTGCATAACCACTATATAAATAAGTGTAAAAATATATATATGATTAAAGTGCATAAAACATCATAAATATAATTGACGTGCAATAAACATATGTAATACTGTGAAAAAAGTGCAAGTGCTGCAACCAAATAGTCCTATTGGCTGTAAATATTCTGAACACTGTCCTTTATGCAAAGTGCAAATGAAAATAAATCCTGCTCTGCAGGAATGGTGGCCGTCCACATCAACGACTGTGCAGGGTGAAAAAAAACAGGTGCTCCAACCAAACAATTGTGCACATCTATTTCCACCACCAGGTGTCACCAACTGCTCACCTCCAGGAGCGACCCCACTGGGTCTAGTAGCGCAGTCCCCCTTGGGGTGAATATCCTACTCCACAGGCGGACCTCAGCAGTGCTCCAGGAGTAACCCCACTGGGAATAGTGGCGCAGTCCCCTCTAGGGTGAATTTCCTGCTTCACAATTGGACCTCAGTATGGTTTATAGGATAAAAAGAAGGGCTGACATGGTGTTGAATCGTTTAAAATATAGGGATTTTATTAAAACATGTTAAAATTCACTCACATTTGTAGGTACACCCCACCGGTGCACTCGGGTATTGCATGTATATATAAAAGACAATCCACGGCTGCTGGCTACAACTGTCCAAACAGTATTCTGAACGTCACCATAGGCTCCTCCCCGACGCGTTTCATCACTGGGTCACATGACTTCATCAAGGGCCTAAATTGGCCAAATCCTGATTGGCCAAAAGGAGAAGACATCCTATTGGCCTAGGAGGAGGAGGGAGGAGATGCGGGGAAGCCTGACAGAGGGGGGACACAGAGGCCGGGACACGGAGTTGACTGAGGGGGGAAGCCACCACCGCCTCCACATGTCAGTCCGGGGGCAGCACAGGGTGAGTGAGCGGGTGACTGGGAAGGGGTGTGGGTATTGTGCGCGGTGTGGGCTGGAGCAACGGTGGGTAGGTATGGTGCATGCTGGAGAGAAGGGGGGGTGGTCCGTGTGCTGCCCCCCCCCCGACCGATGGAGCACCAGCCACCACTGATTTTAACCCACCCTAAGTCTATCTAAAATAATGAAAAAAAAAGTTTTACTGATAGTTCTACTTTAAGGTAAAAATCTTCTGCGTGAAACCCCCCCGCCACCCCTTATTGCTTACCTCGATCTCAATCCAGGGATGGGCACGACGGCAGCAGCTCTCCTAGCTGTCTCTCTCCTCATTGGACAGAGGGACAGCAGCGGTAGCATTGTCCACTTCCAGACCACCGATTGTGTATATACGGCGGTCCTATGAAATGGAATACCGTTCTTATGGTAGCAAATAGCTACTATAACCCCAGTATTGTTTTTTTCAGCGCGTGGCCCACTTTCAGATAAAAGTGGTCTCTGCAGCGGATTCGCCACGAGATCACTTTATAGGGTGCCCCCCTGCACTGGATGCTAAGTGAGCGGAAGATGCCACCCACTGGGCTCCATAGCATTGACTGGTGGAAGCGACGTCAAACGTCACTTTTGCCCATAGCTCTTAAAGGGGACGTTTTTATTTTTCAAGTGTCATTTGATAGGTGGCATGGATAGGGAACACTGATAAACATCACTGATGGGCACTGATAGGTGGCATTGATGGGCACTGATGAGGAGCCACTGATAGGCAGCGATGATAGCCACTGATGAGGTTGCACTGATAGGCAGCACTGATGGGCCCTGACAGGCTTCACTGATGGGCACTGGTAGGCAGCACTGATGGGCACTGATGAGGCTGCACTGATGTTCACTGATATGATTCACTGATGGGCACTGATAAGCAGCACTGATAGGCATCATTGATGGCACTGATAGGTAACATTGATAGACAGCAGTGATGGGCCCTAATAGGCAGCACTGATGGGCACGGATAGGCATCATTGATGGCACTGATAGTCAGCACTGATAGGCATCATTGATGGCACTGATAGGCAGAACTGATAGGCATCGTTGATGGCACTGATAGGCTGCACTGATTGGCACTGATGGGACTGCACTGATGATCATCAATGTGCTGTCAAGCTTGCCAGTTAACGGCAACTTTCCTCCCACAGACACAGTGGGTCCTTTACCCTGATCTGTGATTAGCTGTGTCTAAAGGAAACAGCGGTCATAGAACATGCCTGATGTGAGCCGCGGGAAGCAGGGTTCTGCAAGGGCATCTATGGTCGCCCTCCCAGAAATAGACAGCCAAGCTGTACCCGTCTTTTGGCTATAGCGTGGCTGGCAAGTGGTTAAAATTGCCACCACACTGCAAATTCAAGTCAAGTATTTGGCTCACAGTTGTGGTGTTACTTGATGTTCAATGGGCAAGTTTGACTCACAGTGCTTGTCATGCTGTATTAGTAAAATTCAGATGGGCAGCTGGGGGGCAGTAAAACTGTGGCTCAGCCACCTGTTTTTGCCACTCCCCAAATGCTCATGTGAAAGCGACCTTACTGTAGGTATGAGCTCAGGGGTGTTCAGATCCTACACCGACCTGAGCTATTAGGAGCAGAGCGGAGTGAAAGAAAGATGAGCTCCTCAGTATGCTGTTTCTCATTTACTGTCCAATCACAGGCTGAGTGAAGGACAAGACCTTTAAGCATTACATCACTGCAGCAGAGAAAAAATCAGGCCCTCTGCTCTGCCAGATAGAGCTGTGCTGTGTAGCAGAGCTGTCCAAATCTCTGGACTGAATGGACAGAAATTCAACTCTTAGCAGGCAAAACAACTCCATTACATTTCATCTTTGAATTCAACTTTAACCACTTGCAGACCGCCCGCCTGCAATGTACTGTGGATGGGCAACCCATGAAGACAGCCCATCCACAGTAACTCGCCGCCTACTTCTAGGCTAAGGACGCGCGCATGCCCCAACGTCGCCCACTGCGATTGTCAGCAAGTCCCAGCCAATGATTCATGGCCATGACCTGCTGATCGGCTGTTTGCAATCACAGCCCAGAGCTTAGGGTTGCCACCTCATCCCTTTAAAACTGAACACAGATGAATTACACTGGCTGATTAACCACTTCAGCCCTGGAAGGATTTCCCACTGTAGGACCAGAGCACTTTTTGCGATTCGGCGCTGCGTCGCTTTAACTGGCAATTGCGCGGTCATGCGACGTTGTACCCAAACTAAATTTGCGTCCTTTTTTTCCCACAAATAGAGCTTTCTTTTTGGTGGTATTTGATCCCCTCTGCATCATTTCTGATCGCCGCTATAAACAAAAGAAGAGCGACAATTTTGCAAAAAAAAATAATATATATATTTCTTACTTATTGTAAAAAAAAAAAAAATCCCCAAAAAATATATTAAAAAACACATTTATTCATCAGTTTTGGCCGATTTATATTCTTCCTTCCTTGTGGTAAAAAAAAAAAAATTGCAATCTGCGTTTATTGATTGGTTTGCGCAAAAGTTGCCACGTTTACAAACCATGAGAATTAATTTTTTTTGCTAGTAATGGCGGAGATCTGCGTTTTTTATCGGGACTGTGATATTGGATTGATAAGATTTTTTTTTTTTTTTAAGGGATATGTTTTATAGCAGAAAGTAAAAAATATATATATTTTTATCAAAATGCTCAGTTGTTTTTAGTTTACATAGCAAAAAAATAGAACATGTGGTGATCAAATATTACCGACAGAAAACTATTGGTGTAAAAAAAAAAATATATACAGTATATAAATTTTATTTGGGTACAGCGTTGCATGACCGTGCAACTGCCAGTTAAAGTAGCGCAGTGCTGGATAGCAAAAAATGGGCTGATCATGAAGGGGGTAAAATTTAATTCTATAATGTTTATCAAGAATAAGAATAGAAATATATGTTCATTGCTCTATTCTATATTCCTTTTATACTGTTTTATACCAAGGAAAGAAACTTTTTTTGCTGTTTTTTTTTTTGCAATAATCCTAATACGATTGTACCTGTATACTTTATGTGTCAGTTATATGCAATTTATGATGTTGTAAGAACTTCATAATGTGTGAAATTTAATTTCTATACCACAATTTTGCACCAAATAAAAAAGTTTGTAAAAAAAAAAAAAAAAATCTCCCGGAGCTGCAGTGGTTAACCAAATTAAATTGCTTATCTTCAAAAGTATGTGGCATTGGTAAATTTGGATTGAATGCATTTCATTCGTTTTTTTTTTTTCTGGAATTAATTTTTTTCATTGCATTTTCTAATTATTGGTATGTAGACTTTCAGCTTCGAGATCACGGTCAAATTATAGTGTTATTTGGAAGTGTTCTCATTTCCTGCATCCAATTTATCCTTGCCTGGTTATTTCGCAACGACGGGCCACCCAGGATTCGGAGGCGCGCTAATATTCGACTTGTTCTTCGAAATTATTTGGTTTTGTTTATGAGACGAGCCGGCACGGTACACAGGAGCAAGGAGTCTCAACATGCAGCCAGCCGAGTGTTTCATTATGTGCATTATGTTCCAATATCCAAATGGAAATTGTAAAGTTTTATCTTGCATACACCAAAGGAAGATAAGAGAGGACGGCATGCTAAAATAGCCCTGGCAGATAATAGCATCATTTATTTTACTTTACAAACTCGATGCTATCGTATAAAAAAAAGAAAAAAAAAAAAAGAAAAGAAAATTTTGTTTCATGAGCAGCTCCACCAAAAAGTAAAAACACACAGAGCTCCATAGAGTGCCGGGACAAGGTCAACTAGAGCCCAGGGCACACATGCCAAATTGTGTTACCCCCCATTATGTGTCTCCTAACCCTCTTGTATTGAATTGTATTGTTGCTGTATTATCTCCCTTTATATTGTAAAGTGCTACACAAACTGTTGGCTCTACATAAATCCTGTATAATAATAATTAGTCTAAATTAAATTAAAGGGCAAAACTTTTTTTTTTTGTTGTTTTAGACATAGTGGTAATGTATTAGACCAGGGTTTCTCAACCAGGGTTCCATGGAACCCTTGGGTTCCTCCAGAGGTTGCTAGGGGTTCTTTAACCACTTCCACACTGCCTACCGCATATTTACAGCGGCAGTGTGGATGCGTCCCGCGAATCTCAGTAAATAAACGGCGATTTGCGGAGTGGCAGCTAGGGGGCGCGCGGAGGGGTGTGCCCATGGCTCGGGCGGACCCGATGTCAGCCGGCGAGACGCGATGAGCAGCCAGAGCCAAAGAGTGGGGAACCGCCGATGTAAACACGGCGGTTTCCCGCTCTGTTAGTAGGGGCATAGGCGATCTACTGATCCCTGTCACTGGGATCAGTTAGATCTCTTATGCTCAAGGTAGCCCAGCCCCCCCCCCACAGTTAGAACACACCCAGGGAACACAGTTAACCCCTTCCCTGCCCCCTGCAGGTTAACCCCTTCACTGCCAATGACATTTACACAGTAATCAGTGCATTTTTATAGCACTAATCGCTATATAAATGCCAATGGTCCCAAAAAAGTGTCAAAATGGTCCGACATGTCCGCCCCAATATCGCAGTACCGCTAAAAATCGCAGATCGCCGCCATTACTAGTAAAAAATAAAAAAAAAAAACAAACCCAGAAATGAATTCTCATCATCCGTAAACGCGGCAACCAATCAATAAACGCTGATTGCAGATTTTTTTAATCACAAATATGAGGAAGAATATAAATCGGCCAAAACCGATGAAAAAAAATGTTTATTTATATATTTTTTTGGATTTGTATTTTAGCAAAAAGTAAGAAAAACTGTTTTTTTTTTGCAAATTTGTCGCTCTTTTTTTGTTTATAGCGGTGATCAGAAATGACGCAGAGGTGATCAAATACCACCAAAAGAAAGCTCTATTTGTGGGAAAAAAAGGACGCAAATTTTGTTTGGGTACAACGTCGCACGACCGCGCAATTGTTAGCTAAAACGACGCAGTGCCGAATCGCAAAAAGTGCTCTGGTCCTAAAGGGGGAAATCCTTCCGGGGCTGAAGTGGTTAAGCAATGAGCAATCCCTGCCTTTCAGATAAATTCCCTCTGACATCATTGATCTTTTTAGCTATCTGTAAGGGGTTAATTCTTCCCAATGTCCACAAGTATAAGGAGCATTCTTCCCACTAACCATCACACTTATGCATCATGAGTTGTAGATATAGTCATTTTTAGGAGGAGTTCCCTGAGACTAGGAAGTTATTTCAAGGGTTCCTCTGTATTGAAAAGGTTGAGAAACCCTGTATTAGAACATCTATTAGTCTTTCATTGCTGTCTGTGCCCCCATTAGGGATATTTACCCTCTCTGCATTTCCTTTTTACCATTGTCATTGCCTGAGGCCTGGATCCTGGTGCTGGTGGTGCTGGTGGCACTGTGGTTCTTTGGGTGGAGGGTTATAATTCCAGCGTCCACCAGCAGGTGTCTTTCAGCAGTCAGCAGATCCCAGTAATCAGTTTCCACCAGCGGTGGTTGGCCCATAAGGCCCGCTAATCTCCATGCGCCGCCCCCTAATCCCCATGCGGGGCGCTAGACTCATAGGTTACTATGAGGTTTTTTTTTTTTTTGAAGAGCCTGAGAGCCTGAGGCTTCAAAAAAGGTTGGTTCCCACCCACTTGTGACATTAGCAAATCAATATTCGCTATTGCCTTCCGGATTTTCCTCCTGGCCAACCAGGACAGGAGGAGGATCTTAAGACCGGATTAGCCGCAAGGAGAAGACGGGGAAGCCGTGACCTGGATGGGGTAAGTGCAGAGCTAGCAGGGGGGGTTTTGTTTTCCACCCCCCAAAAAAAATGGAGCACCACCCGCCACTGGTTTCCACCCGATGCTGGCTGCGGAGGGTATTTAGGTCCTCTCCTACTAAGTGCCTCTCGCTCCAGTGTTTTGCTTTCTGCCACTGCTAATCCTGTTCCTGCCCTGTATGCTGTACCCTGTATCCTCCTGGCTTGTACTTGCTTTCCCTTGTTCTTGATCCCAGTTTTGGTTCCCCCTTCCCATCTGCTCCCTGCACTTCTAGTTTTCCCTGTTTTTATTTGTTTTCCATTTTGTATATATTGTATATAGTTAGTTTTTAGGCTTCTGTTTGTTGGTTATTAGTCAGGTATTCTGCCCACTGATTTTTGGTTCACTTATATTATCAGGTTTGCTGTGTGTTGGTGTTTGCAAGGATTTTGTTTCACTGTAAATTAACCTCAGTTAAAGCATGCTGGTCCCAGTCACGCAGATCTGGTCATTGCTAGACACGTTCGGTTTGTTTCGTTCCCAATTAAAATTCGAACAAATTTTCGTTTTACAAATAGTACCGAATTTAAACGAATCCAAAATAACGAAAAAGAAATCGGACAAAATTTGAATCATTTTCAAATCGTTTTTGAATACTTTTCGAATTCAAATAGTTTTCAAATTCCAATTTGAAAACTTTTCAAATTTGAATAATTTTCAAATTTGAATTCGAAAAGTCCTCGACTTTGAATAGTTTTCCAATTTCCAAAGAGAACAAAATAGAATAGAAAACAAAGGAATAGAACTGAAAAAAAAAAACCAATAGACGAGAAAAGAATATAACAGAAAACAAAACAATAGAATACAACAGCTCTGTATCACTCCACCGCATTATATTCTTTCATTTTCTGTTATATTCCCCTCTATTGTATTCCATCTTTTTCCTATCTATTCCTCCACTTTCCACTCCACCCTATTCTCCTTGGAAATTGGAAAACAATTCAAATTTGAAAACGATTCGAATTTGAAAACGATTCAAATTTAAAAACTATTCTAAAACTTTTCAAATCGATTCGAAAAGGAATAAACAAAACTAATTCTGAAAACAAATGAAAGGAATGAAACGAATGTAACAAAACAAATTTATGTAGATAACAAATTGAAACTAAACACTTTTTTTTCGTTCTGCACATGTCTAGCCATTACTGCTGCTGATCCCTGACACACTGAAAGTGAAAGTAAAAGAAAATCTCAAATTTTGGGTTGTCCCCAGAAAAGTAATAGAGGGAAAATCTTACAATGGGGACACTAGTTCTGGTGACCTGGGGGTCCTCAAGAGATTCACTTAATTTCCTCCCACTTTCTGTTTTGGCTATGGGACAGGAAGTAAAGGTAAATCTCCCCAATGGGACACAGAAGGCAAAAAAAAAAAAATCTGGCAGGGGTTATAGTTCCCCCATAGGGGCGGTTCACACTGAGGCGATCCGACTTCGGGGCGAATTTGCTAGGCGATTTGAAAAGGCGAAGCGGCGCGTTTACGAAGCGAAGCGGCGCGTTTGCGAAGCGATATCAGGCGATTTCAGGCGATTTCAACACGAGTACCTGGGACATGAGAGGTGTGTCTTCTGGCAAAATTATGTTTTTCTTCCTGGAAAGTCGCTTCTTCATAGACTGGGATCCAACTTGAAAGCGAACTTCCATTGACTTCTATGGGCTCAATTCGCCTAGAAGCCGCTTGGAAATAGTACAGGAACCTTTTTTGGAATCGCTTTGGACTTGAGTAGCGCATATTAAGACGGCTCCATTCATTCCAATGGGATTTCTGATGTCAGGCGATTTGAGGCGAATTGGGGCGACACAAGTTGGATCGCCCTTATTCTATCCAAAAAGGAAAAAAGTTCTGCTTTTAGTTCTACTTTAATTCCAGCTAGATCCTCCCTACTTCTTCCATGTTCCCTCTCATGTCAGTGTTAGCTATTGTTAGAGACAGGGTCCAGGAAAGTCATTGTCTCCTTACACTGCAAATCACTGGGAAAATATCCTCTGTACTATAATTAGCTGTAGTAAAATTTCACTGAATTCAACTGCTGTGTCTTACTGAGGAGCAGTGGCGGCTGCTCCATTAGGGGCGCAGGGGCACCGTCCCCCTAATCCAGTGGTTCTCAACTCCGGTCCTCGGGACCCACTAACAGGCCAGGTTTGCAGGATAACTGAAATGCATCACAGGTGATATCATTTGCTGTATTCTTGTCTGCATCTCCCCAAGGTAATACTTAAAATCTGGACTGTTGGTGGGTCCTGAGGACCGCAGTTGAGAACCACTGCCCTAATCCATGCGCCCAGCCCCTAATCTCCATACAGGGCACCGGACGCATGGATTTCAATGGGGTTTTTCTTTTTTGAAGCACGTGATTAGAGCCTGAGGCTCAAATTGGCTTCAAAAAAGGGTGGGCTTGGGGCGCAGAGCACTGCGCCCTGAGCCCACCGCGTTTTGTGACAATAGCGAATTAATATTCACTATTGCGCTATTGTCTTCCTGCTTCTCCTCCTTGCCAATCAGGAAGAAGGTCCTGAGACACGATTGGCCAGGGAGTTTTAGGACTCACAGACAATTGGGTCTCAGGACCTGCTTCCTGTTTGACGGGGAGGAGAAGCAATGGCCCTGGCTCTTCCCTGCTGCAGCAAATGGAAGAGTGGAGGGGCAGCAGCAGCCTCTTCCAGCTTCCAGGAACCCTACCCTGGATCCAGCACCACCTCATCATCATCCTCCTAAGCTAAGGCCATAGATCGCTGCCTTCCCATCTGACGCATTCTGGGTGGGAGGGATGGTAGTGTGAGTGAGGGGGCCAGGTTTGTTTGCCATCCCCCCCAAAATATTGAGTACCAGTTTGCACTGCTGAAGAGTTAAACTGCCCTGTGTGTGGTGCCAATTCAGCTATCTAGCAGTCCCCAAACTCCCCAACACCAGGGACCAGCCACATGGAACTCAAACCTTCCATGGAACGGGGGGGGGGTTGCTGCGGGGTGTGGTTGCCTGTCACTTGGGGGGTGGTGGAGGTGAAGCTTGTCATCTGGGGGTTGGGGGAGGGGAGTGTTGGGGGTGCAAATTGGGTCTCACCATTGATCCATGAGATCAAGTCCCCAGGCTGGCTCTCCTCCCTTACCTTCTCCTTCTTCATGACCACTTTGTAGTGCTAGGAGAAGGGGAGTGATTGTCCTCTCATGGTTGGAGGATGGCAGTGCAGGTTGCTCTGCCCGCCGCCAACCCACCCGCCACACCAGTCTGTGGCCTGGGATTTTGGGACCCTTGATCTTGACAACACAAATCAAGCAGAAATCCCTCCAAAGTTAAAGGATAAGTTCAACTCTGGGAAAAAAAGTGTGCACTTATTATTTGTTACCCCAAGGAGCCTGCAACGTATTACACTCATACCGACTTTGAAATGTGACAATGGGTGTGGGGTGAGGAACCTGCACCTGCCGTCATGGGAAGGGGAGCTTGGAGCATGTTACATGTTAAACCCTAATGCCCCTTTCACACTTGTGCGAGTTGTCCTGCAATTTGGGACTGCAAAGTCGCATGACAAGTCGTTCCCCATTATTTCCAATGAGTACCATTCCCTGCATTACTTTGATCTTGTAATATGTTTTCATTGAGCCAAAGTTGCAACAAAGTCGGACCAAAGTCGTACTGACCTCAAAGCGCTGTAAAATTGCTGTAAAATCGTGGCAAAAAATCGCTGTAAAATTAGGTCACACAAGTGTAAAAGGGGCCTTAATGCGAGTGTGATATGTAATGTGCTTCAAAAGTGATCCTTAACCACTTAAGGACCGATAGGATTTCCCCCTTTAGGACCAGAGCCCTTTTTGCGATTCGGCGCTGCGTCGCTTTAACTGACAATTGCGCGGTCGTGCGGCGTTGTACCGAAACAAAATTTGCGTCCTTTTTTTCCCACAAATAGAGCTTTCTTTTGGTGATATTTGATCACCGCTGCGTCATTTCTGATCGCCGCTATAAACAAAAGAAGAGCGACAATTTTGCAAAAAAAAAACAAATTTCTTACTTTTTGCTAAAATACAAATCCAAAAAAAAAATATATAAAAAACATTTTTTTTCATCGGTTTTGGCCGATTTATATTCTTCCTCATATTTGTGATAAAAAAATCGCAATCGGCGTTTATTGATTGGTTTGCGCAAAAGTGGTCGCGTTTATGGATGATGAGAATTCATTTCTGGGGTTTTTATTTTTTTTTATTTTTTACTAGTAATGGCGCCGATCTGCGATTTTTAGCAGTACTGCGATATTTCAGCGTTGGACCATTTTGACACTTTTTTGAGACCAATGGCATTTATACAGCGATCAGTGCTATAAAAATGCACTGATTACTGTGTAAATGCCATTGGCAGTGAAGGGGTTAACCTGCAGGGGGCGCTCTAAGGGTTAACTGTGTTCCCTGGGCGTGTTCTAACTGTGGGGGGACTGCCCTAGCTGGGGAAGGGAAGCGATCACACCTTCCGTGTAAAGGAAGGCTGTGATCACAGCCCTTCCCCCCTCACAGAACGGAGGTCCGTGTTTACTTACACGGACCTCCGTTCTTTCACTCTGGGGGGGCATCACGGGTGGCCGGCGGAGATCGAATCCGCCGCACCCGCTCCCTGGCCCTCCCCGGACACAGTCAGCGCGCGGGCGCGCCTCCGGCAGCGCGCGCGCTCACTGGGCGCAATCTCGCGGCCGCCGTCATATGACGGCGATTCGCGTTACAGAGCCACCTTGTCACTGTCAAATGCCGATCAGCCGTCGGCAAGTGGTTAAGACCCCTTTCACACTTGTGCGACTTGTCCTGCGATTTGGGACTGCAAAGTCGCATGACAAGTCGTTCCCCATTATTTCCAATGAGTACCGTTTATATCTGTACGACTGTCAAGTCGTGCCGACTTCAAAGTAGTCCCTGCATTACTTTGGTCCAACTTTGATCCAATGCTAAACCCTCAAAGTCTCATGAAAATCACACCTGAATAATATAGATGCGATTTCTGTACTACTTCTGTACGACATTGTAATATGTTTTCATTGAGCCAAAGTTGGAACAAAGTCATACTGATCCCAAATCGCGCCAAAATTGCGGTAAAATCGCAAGAAAAAATTTGCGGTAAAATCGGGTCGCACAAGTGTGAAAGGGGCCTTAAAGTGATTGTAAAGGCATAATAAAAAAATAAATAAATAATAAACTTGTTATACTTACCTGCTCTGTGCAATGGTTTTGCACAGAGCAGCCCAAATCATTTTCATCTGGGGTCTCCACATGGATATAAAAACAAATGCTTTGGCAGATAAAACAGCTCCCATATGTGCATTTATTTAACTATTTGCTAACCCACACAAGTTACTGAATGAAGAATGAACAGAAATGCCTATACCTTCAAATGATAACAAAATAAAATGTTTGAGTCTGGATACATAACTTTGTTTTTTTTGCATGATGTGTTCTTCATTGAAACCAATTGGAACCCATCAAAACGCATCTCAATGCATGCTTTAAAATGCATGTCAATTCACATCATGATGCACATCGATGCTTCTTAATGCATGTAAATGTACTATGACACGCGGCAACGTGCAATGATGTGCGGGATGGAGCTTGTTGACATCCAATTCACTGCATTGCACCACATGTTGATGAGAGTTGACATGTTTTTATGTGCTTACATGGATTTCAATGAAAAACACATCGGGGGGGGGGGGGGGATTCATGGGTGTGAATCCAACACAATAAACCAAAGGGGCGTGTGTGGCTGGCATCACAAGATATTACAAATGCAAATGTTATATTGTATAGAGTATATTAGTGTTCTCAAATGTTTTTTTCAGTCACGGCACCCCTTAAAAGTATTTGAAATATTGGGGCACCCCAGTCTATAATGTAAAAAATGTGAATGTTATTTATCAATGGGAAACCTGAGCTTGGAACGATGCACTCTACTACCTTGATGAAATAAACATCAGAAGCCGCCCTTCCAGCGTCACCCCATCATCAAATAGCCCACTAATCACACAGAACCTTCTTCACATCAGAGCCCTCCAATCACACAGTCCCCCCCATCACAGAACCCACTAATTAGACAGAACCCTCTTCACATCAGAGCCCACCAATAAGACAGTCCCCCATCACATAGCCCACCAATCACACAGTCCCCCCCATCACAGAGCCTACAAATCACACAGTCCCCCCCATCACAGAGCCTACAAATCACACAGTCCCCCCCCATCACACAAGGTTCGAGTCCAAAGGGTAACTATTTATTGTAAGTGTAAAAAATGTAATATCTGACCCCACGGGGTTATAAAGTTTATGAAAATTCCCCACGGCACTGACTTTTTTTGTAAACTCTTGTGATTATATGAGA
>BLSH010278369.1:603536-626272 GCA_018402905.1 Glandirana rugosa
ATCACAGAGCTCACCGATCACAAATAACCCTCTTTACATCAGTGCCCACCAATAAGACAGTACCCCTTCAAAAAGCCCACCAATCACACAGCCCCCCTGCAATCACAGAGCCCGCCAATCACACAGAACCCTCTTCACATCAGAGCCAACCAATAAGACATTCCCCCATCACAGAGACCGCCAATCACACAGCCCCCACCACCCAATCACAGAACCCACTAATTACACAGAACCCTCTTCACATCAGAGCCCACCAATATGACAGTCCCCAATCACAGAGCCCACCAATCACACAGAACCCTCTTTAAATTGGAGCCCACCACTAAGGCAGTACCACCTTACAAAGCCCACCAACCAAACAAACCTCACCCCCCATCACAGAGCTTATCAATCACATAGAACCTTCTTCACATCAGTGCCCACCAATAAGACAGTACCCCTTCAAAGTGCCCACCAATCACACAGCCCCCCCCCCCCAATCACAGAGCCCGTCAATCACACAGAACCCTCTTCACATTAGAGTCCACCAATAAGACAGTCCCCCATCACAGAGCCCACCAATCACACAGTCTCCCCATCACAGAGCCCACCAATCACACAGTCCCCCCATCACAGAGCCCACCAATCACACAGTCCCCCCATCACAGAGCCCACCAATCACACAGTCCCCCATCACAGAGCCCACCAATCACACAGTCCCCCATCACAGAGCCCACCAATCACACAGTCTGCTCTTCACATCAGAACCCACTAATAAGACAGTCAGGGCCGTCTTTAATATTGATTGGACCCTGGGCAAACATTTTCTTGGGGGGTTGATGGGATCAGTGGCAATGCTGGGGGGTTGATGGGATTAGTTAGGGAGCAGTATAATGTGGCAAATTCTGAATCATGTAGAGAAAAGCTGGAAATATTTGTCAAGTATATAGTGGGAGATTCTACACTGACCACCAATGTAATGGGGAATTTACACTGACCACCAATTTAATAGGAAATTTGCACTGACCACCGTGTAATGGGGGATGTTATGCCACCCATCAATAGGAAGAGGGATTTCCACACTGACACCAATCTAATTGGAACATTTATACCAACCACCAATGAAAGAGAGAATATACAGGGTGGGCCATTTATATGGATACACTTTAATAAAATGGGAATGGTTGGTGATATTAACTTCCTGTTTGTGGCACATTAGTATATGTGAGGGGGGAAACTTTTCAAGATGGGTGGTGACCATGGCGGCCATTTTGAAGTCGGCCATTTTGAATTCAACTTTGTTTTTTTCAATAGGAAGAGGGTCATGTGACACATCAAACTTATTGGGAATTTCACAAGAAAAACAATGGTGTGCTTGGTTTACGTAACGTTATTCTTTCATGAGTTATTTACAAGTTTCTGACCACTTATAAAATGTGTTCAATGTGCTGCCCATTGTGTTGGATTGTCAATGCAACCCTCTTCTCCCACTCGTCACACACTGATAGCAACACCGCAGGAGAAATGCTAGCACAGGCTTCCAGTATCCGTAGTTTCAGGTGCTGCACATCTCGTATCTTCACAGCATAGACAATTGCCTTCAGATGACCCCAAAGATAAAAGTCTAAGGGGGTCAGATCGGGAGACCTTGGGGGCCATTCAACTGGCCAACAACAACCAATCCCCTTTCCAGGAAACTGTTCATCTAGGAATGCTCGGACCTGACAGCCATAATGTGGTGGTGCAACATCTTGCTGGAAAAACTCAGGGAACGTGCCAGCTTCAGTGCACAAAGAGGGAAACACATCATCATGTAGCAATTTCGCATATCTAGTTGAATGCCCCCCCCCCAAGGTCTCCCGATCTGACCCCCTTAGACTTTTATCTTTGGGGTCATCTGAAGGCAATTGTCTATGCTGTGAAGAGTGGGAGAAGAGGGTTGCATTGACAATCCAACACAATGGGCAGCACATTGAACACATTTTATAAGTGGTCAGAAACTTGTAAATAACTCATGAAAGAATAAAGTTACGTTAAAACCAAGCACACCATTGTTTTTCTTGTGAAATTCCCAATAAGTTTGATGTGTCACATGACCCTCTTCCTATTGAAAAAACAAAAGTTGGATTCAAAATGGCCAACTTCAAAATAACCGCCATGGTCACCATCCATCTTGAAAAGTTTCCCCCCTCACATATATTAATGTGCCACAAACAGGAAGTTAATATCACCAACCATTCCCATTTTATTAAGGTGTATCCATATAAATGGCCCACCCTGTACAATGAACTCCATGAAAAGGGGAAATTACACTGACCACTAATGTAATTGGGATTTACACTGACCACTAATGTAATAGGAGCATTCACATTAACCACCAATGTAAGGAAAGATTTACACTGGCCACTAGTGTGAATAAAAGGATTGTACACCAAGCCCCAGTGTAATGAGAAGATTTACACTGACCACCAATGTAACTGAGACATTTAGCCTGTATTCACGTTTGTGTGTGTTGGGAACTCATGCAAATCGCTGCCCTTTAGCAGATAGATAGCAGTGCCAATAATTGTTAATGACACCCTTATGGTTTTGCTGAGATGTGCGTGTTCACATGCATCAAAATTCATGTTACTGTGGCACCATGTTATTTTGAAAAAGGGTTCCAATTCCAATTTGCTTACCTTTGAAGAACAGGCTGATGTTAGGCTTAATGATCACAGTTGTAGGCAGCACTTTCAAGCATGTCCCTTTACCTCCACAGTGGGCAGCATTCAGCAGAAGTGATAGTGGAAATGACCTCAGGGGGGCATGATCTACAAATGAATGGCACCTCTATTTACATATCAATGCCGCTGGTCCACGGCTATTTACATATTCATACCACCACTGTTTACATATCAATGCAGGTTATTTACATGTAAACACAAGGTCTCCAGGTGAGTCATCTCTACAGGGCAGAGCTGATCAGCATTAGTAATAGAACTTCACACTGAGATATTGGGACACAGCACTAGACAAAAACTTCAAGGAACAATGGAATTTAAACTGGAACAGTTGGCAAGTATGAGGCAGCTGATTTGGGCAGCTGCCATTTTTGTCCTTCCTTAAAGATGGCCCTGAAGACAGTCTCCCATCACAGATCTCACAAATCACACAGAACCCTCTTCACATTGGAGCTCCCAATCACACAGTCCCCCATCACAGAGCCCCCAATTACACAGTTACCCTATCACAAAGCCTCCCAATTACTCATTCTTCCCTTAACAAAGCCCCCCCCCCAACTATACAGCGCCCTCTTCACATCACAGCCCTACCTTTTGGCTCCAGCACAGTGGCAGACGGTGGGAGGTACAGGAGGTCCGAAAGAGGTGGACTTCCATTGTCTCCTGCATGCTGAAGGTAGACCTGAATATCACCTGCCTTGAATCAACATCATGCATTGCCATGGTAAAGGCAGTCTGGCCACCAACACCTCAGCAATACATGGCACCATGCATTGTGACCCTAGAGCACAGGTGTCAAACTGGTGGCCCTCCAGCTGTAGCAGAACTACAATTCCCATGAGGCATTGCAAGGCTGACAGTTACAAACATGACTCCCAGATGGGACTTGTAGTTCCGCAACAGCTGGAGGGCCGCCAGTTTGACACCCCTGCCCTAGAGCATCATCGGTTCTTATGGTGCTGGGGGCCAGCCTGCCAGCACCATGGCAACTAATGATGCTAATCCAGGGCAAACTGGCAAACATTGCTATATATCACACCAATTGAGAGCTTTGTGAAAGTCCAAATGAAGTTCTATTACACAAGCATACTATCTCTTTAGGATAACTAAGATAAAAAATATAATTCTAAACTTTTTTCTTCAGCAGCAGAGCGATGAGTAATGGTTTCTTGGATACATATAAGCCAATACTTTAATGAAATGTATAGAAAACAGAAAAACATAGCAACTCAAGGATCTGTCCGAAGATTGGTTCTTATCTGGCTTCCAGTCTCAGCTGAATCAGATAGATAGTGATAGCAAAATAAGATCACACCTTCCCACTCAGAGAACAGTCTGTTCCTTGAAAAACAAAGTCTGAACTTTTCTAAAGATTTCAAATTTGCAAGCTATAAAAATTACTTTGAAGACAATCACAATACATGGGTTATTGTTGTTTACCAAGGTGAAGAAAGGACATAGTGGACATTAAAGGTGAGCTAAGGTTTGGTCAAAAACTGCGATAAACTTTCACATGACATCAGCCAGCCACCCCAATCAGATGCAGCCATGGGATTTCACCAATACACAGCCACATGTAAGAAACGTCAAGGATGCTGATACCATCATTGACCTAATATGGCCACACGACCTTAGATGCCCAAAGACATTATTCAAATATGGCCATATTAGGTCAATGATGTCCCCAGCATCCCAGGAACAAAGGGGCTTGTGACATCATTGACCTAATATGGCCACATGGTCATATTTGGATAATGTCATCAGGTCAATGGTGGCACCAGCGTTCCTGCCTCTCAGCCACACATAACAAAGGGACTGGTGACATCATTGACCTTGTATGGTCAGATTACCATATCTGCCCAATGACATTATCCAATTATAGTTATGTTGCTAAATTAGGTCAATGATGTCACCAGCATCCCTGCCCCACAGTCACACATAACAAAAGGTTTGGTGACATTGTTGACCTTATATCAGGGATATGCAATTAGCGGACCTCCAGCTGTTGCAAAACTACAAGTCCCATCATGCCTCTGCCTCTCTGTGTCATGCTTGTGGCTGTCAGAGTCTTGCTATGCCTCATGGGATTTGTAGTTCTGCAACATCTGGAGGTCCGCTAATTGCATATCCCTGCCTTATATGGTCAGATGACCGTATCTGCCCATTGACATTATCCAAATATGGTCATTTTAACTCAATAATGTCACCATCATCCCTGACTCACAGCCGCACATAACAAAAGGGTTGGTGACATCATTGACTTAATATGATCACATGACCATATCTGCTCGATGGCATTATCCAAATATGGCTATGTGGTCATATTAGGTCATAAATGCCACCAGCACCCCAGGCTCACAGCTGCACATAACAAAGAGGCATCATTGACTTAATTTGGTCACAAGCCCATATTTCATGAGGTGGAATTCCCTGCAAACCCACACTGAAAAAGCTAGGGGTGCCACTCAAGGTTTCTGTGTGTCCCAGTCCGGTGACGCAGGCTGAGGGTACAGGCTGGTAAGAGCCCATCCTGCCTCAATGCATGCAGTATAAAGGAAGGAAACAACCCTGAGTGCCGCACACTAACAGGACCCGACAGTCACTAAAGTAAAAGCAGCCTCAGCCTGCCTCTGCCCAGGCGACACCCCAGTGTGGTTTACTCCACAGGATGCGTTGTGGTGTGGCCTGGACAGAGGTAGGCTGAGGCTGCTGGGTCCTGATGGTGTGCGGCACTCAGGGTTGTTTCCTTCCTTTATACTGCATGGAATTTCCTGGAAATGACTAATTAGGACAGCAGCCTATAGTGACATCGGCTAGTACTCTGACTCTGCTTTTGTCTTATGCTTCTGTGCCCTGCTGCCCGACTGTGTACCAACTCCAGCCTGTATCCTCACTCTGCTTCTGTCTTATGTTCCTGTACCTTCGCTGCCCGGCTGTTGATGACCTTTTGGATATGCTCCTGCCTGCTGATCAAGCTCCACCATGTTCCAGTTCCTGGTTCCTGCCTGGTGATCTACGGTCATCTGTTTCCTGCAAACCTCAGCTGGCGCTGCCTGTTATACTGGCCCTTGTGCCAGTCTGTGTCCTCACACCCTGTCACATACCTGGTGGTGGAGTCTGACTATGCAGTGGGCATCCTCTCTTATGGCCCTGGTTCCAGAACCCCTGATAGAGTAGACAGGAGATTCCAGAGCACAGGGGGGCATGAGGGCTGGTAGGGATGCAGATGATGTTGTGAGGATCCTCCAGGAGCCCATGCAAGACAGGAGATTGGTGATGCAGGCCACGTCGGTAACAAGCGGGCAAGTGTGGTACAGAAGGAGCAGGCAAGCAGTTAGTCAGGTGCAGGCAGGGTCGTTAACAGGTGAAATACAAGAGGGTCAGGCAGAAGCGTCGTCCTAGGCAGGCTGAGGGTCAGTGCAGGCAGAGTTCAACAAGGTCAGGCAAGCCAGGTCACAGATACAGGAAGCCTTTAGGAACATATCACGGAATCACACTGGGAAACGCTGTAGAATGGACAGCATCCGCTGCAGGGTGCTGTCTGGCTAAATAGGCCATTTTGGTGCCATTGGCGCGCACAGGCGGGCGCACGCACGGCACGCACGGGCGCGTGCGAATGGGCACAGGCGCGTGCAATGCGTACAGGACGCTGGAACGGCCACTTTCTTAACACACCCCCTGTCATCACTACCAGGGGTGTTGGGCAAGAGGTGCAAGAGAAGCCACCTCTACAGCTCAATCTCCACCAGAAACATGACAGGGGGTCTCTGGGGAGGGGGCACCCCATCACAAATGTAACTGTTTTTCATTTAGCAAAGGATTTTTATTGGCTGTGCATTGACTTCTGTCAAAGGGGCATGCTGGAAAACTTTTGTTGATCAGTGGTTCTAGCCAATCGGCTGCAACCTAGAAACCTATGGTGCAGTCTGGGAGACAGACTGTGCTATGCACAGTGTCCATAGAAATCAGTGATTGAACATAGGTATATGCCAGTACTTGCATAAACACGCACATGCATATATACATACAAACTTGAACGTAGGCTGTCTGTGTCCAGGGGCGTACATCCATAAGCATGCGTGTTTTTACACATGTACTGGCATATACCTGAAAACAGCCACCTACAACCATTGATTTCCACTTTTTCCTCTACCGGGCACCTGTGGCTTTCTGGCAGGGAAATATGCCCAAATTTTACAATATACATTCCAAGGCGCCAATGTGCATAAGGCCTAATTGCATTGAGCCACTGATAACTCCATCTAGTGGGTGATGAAAGGCGATACATCAAGGCTCTAAAAATGTGAATCTTACAATCAAAATTTGACTTTAAATAAGCATTAAAATCCTAATGAAAATGTGTTTTATATAGAAAGGCAGAGATTAAAAAAAAAATGTAAAATTGTAAAGCAGTTTATATCAATTATCATGTAGTTGTGATAGATGAATAGCTCATTAGCTCTATATGAGTGAAATTTTTAGTACCTTGCTTCAACCTAATCACATTGGATAATGTTCTATTTTTTTTTTTGCTGCCTCGACATACAGGAAGATACACTAGTGGGATTGAGATGCTAGCATCCTGATTAGTGCTATACACAATAATTACTTGCTACATTATATTCCTTTAATTCATTGTCACTGGATGCCTCATCCGGGAATCCCTTTGGGGGCCAAGTTGGATGTTTTTTAGTTGGGCTGGAAGAAGTGTTCAGAGAGTGAGAGATTCATCACAAATCGCAAGGTTAATGAAGCAAGTTGCTTTGCAGATAATTAACGTGTCAACCTTTGTTTATTGAGAATCTTCTCTGGAGTATGTAATCTTTGGTGTATCCACCGAAAGAGCTCCATTTCACCTCAGCAGTTTTCCAAGTATGAACCTTCCTAGCAGACAGTGAAATACTAATTAACTTTTGTTTATGCTTGTGCAACATTAAAATGCTAAATGAATAAAGAATAAAATCAAACTAGTCTGAAAAACGTGCAAAGGGGAGGCACTGCCAGAAACAACCAACCAGAATACAGTGCTAGAGCTGCCATCTTCTGCTCCATGGAATACCAATCAGGGATGTTGGGTGAGGGGTAGTTGTTCTTCTGCTCTATGGAATACTAAAAATGGATGTTGGGTGAGGGGTAGTTGTTCTTCTGGTCTGAAGAACCCCTCACCCAACACCCATGTTTGGTATTCCATGGAGTAGAAGAGCAACTACCCCTCACCCCAACATCCATGTTTATTATTCCAAACATGTTATTCTGCTCTATGGAATACCAAACATGGATGTTGGGTGAGGGGTAGTTGTTCTTCTGGTCTTTGGAATACAAAACATGGATGTTGGGTGAGGGGTAGTTGCTCTTCTGCTCCATGCAATACCAATCATGGATGTTGGGTGAGGGGTAGTTGTTCTTCTCCATGGAATACCAAGTATGGATGTTGGGTGAGGGATAGTTGTTCTTCTGCTCCATGGAATACCAAACATAGATGTCGGGGTGAGGGGTAGTTGTTCTTCTGCTCCATGGAATACCAAACATGGACGTTGGGTGAAGGGTAGTTGTTCTTCTGGTCTTCTGCTCCATGGAATACCAAACATGGATGTTGGGGTGAGGGGTAGTTGTTCTTCTGCTCCATGTAATACCAAACATGGATGTTGGGTGAAGGGTAGTTGTTCTTCTGGTCTTCTGCTCCATGGAATACCAAACATGGTAGTTGGGGTGAGGGATAGTTGTTCTTCTGCTCCATGGAATACCAAACATGGATGTTGGGTGAGGGGTAGTTGTTCTTCTGGTCTTTGGAATACCAAACATGGATGTTGGGTAAGTGGTAGTTGTTCTTCTGCTCCATGGAATACCAAACATATATGTCGGGGTGAGGGTAGTTGCTCTTCTGCTCCATGGAATACCAAACATGGATGTTGGGTGAGGAGTAGTTGTTCTTCTGGTCTTTGGAATACCAAATATGGATGCTGAGTGGATGCTGAGTGAGGGGTAGTTGCTCCATGGAATACCAAATACTAATGTTGGGTGAGGGGTAGTTGTTCTTCTGCTCCATGGAATTCCAAATACTAATGTTGGGTGAGGGGTAGTTGTTCTTCTGCTCTATGGAATACCAACCATGGATATTGAGTAAGGGGTAGTTTTAGCAGGGAGACAGTGCAGCTTTTCTAAGGTAGGTTTGGTCCATTTAGTAGAGTTTTGATACAGTGAGCAAGGTAAAACAGAGCCAGGAATTCATTAACCACTTGCTAACAGTACATTCACTGCTAGCGGGAGACACAGCCAGGCACCACAACGTACTGGTACGTCACGGTGTACTTCCTGGTTTTTGGACATGCGTATGCATACCCCTGTTGGTCTGTGTTGTGATTGGACAGAGCTCGAGTTTGTCAGCAGGTTACAGCCAATGATTTTGACTGTATACCTGCTGATCGGCAGCACAGAATTCTGTGTTTACAAACACACAGAACACCGAACACAAAACAGTGATCTGGCTGCTATTTCTCCCAGAAATCAACTCTGAGTTCAGGCAGAAAAGACAGCCAGATCCTGTGAGTAAAAGCAACACACATTACAGGTAGACAGTTAACCCCGTGACTGCCCTTCTGATCCCCCCGGTCACCCATTCGTGTCATTAGTACAGTGTACAGTATTATCACTGATCACTGTATTAGTGTAACTAGCAACATTAATGTCAGTTTGTCAGTTAGTGTCCTTTCCAGGCAGTGTCAGTTAACACCAGCTTGCCCACCACACTATCATAGTCACAGTATAAGTTGCTGATTACCACCATTACCAGTATAGTGTCTATAGCTGCGTACATTTCAGTACATATGTCATAGTTTGTAGATGCCATAACTTTCACACAAACCAATTGTATGCAAACGTTGGGATTTTTTTTAACAAAAACATGTAGCAGAATACATTTTGGTCTAAATTTCTGAAGAAATTTGATTTTACTGCATATTCTTTATACCAGAAAGTAGAAAATATAGTTTTTTTTTCAAATATTAACCCCAGTGGTGATCAAATACCACCAAAATAAAGTTCTATTTGTGTGAAAAAAATGATATAAATTTTGTTTGGGTACAGCGTTGCATGACCAAGCAATTGCCAGTTAGGCTTCAAAAAAACGTCCAAAAAACATCAGTAGCTTATCAGTGATTTTTTCAGCTGTTATTAGCGTTCTATTACCGGCGTTTTTGAGCGTTTTTTTCACGATTTTTCCTGTGTGCGTGAGGCCTTAAAGTGGTGCAGTGCTGAATAGCAAAAAATGGCCTGATAATGAAGGTGATATCACCTTCTGCAGGTAAAGTGGTTAAAGGATTTACAAGGGTTGTAACAAAAGTAATATAACTCTTCCTCTACAGTAATTCTTCTTCTTTTTCATTGCAGGTAAATAATGGATTCCAAGCAGAAGCAACAAGCCGTCATTGAGTTCATGATGAAGGAGGGTGGCAGGCTGTCTGACATCCACAGAAGGCTACATAATGTTTACGGCGATTAAGCCATTGACAAGAGCAATGTGCACAGATGGATGAAGATGTTTAAAGATGAGGAGACCAACATTGAAGACAAACCACGCAGTGGGAGACCATCAATGTTGGATAGCCTGCATCCCTCCTTCGTCAAGAACTCAATAGAGGCAAGTTGCTTCCATGGGCATCCGCAGAACTTTTTTCAGGTTGGCATCATTGTAAGTTCACCCATGCGCCGCCCATTTAGAAAATGTCATGAAGGGGAGGGGGCTTATCCTTCCCCCTTCCACTGCCGCATTTGGCACTGTTTTTTGAGGGGGGGGGGAGTGTACCTGGTTTTGCCATGGTGATCTGAGCCACGTGCAAAACCATGCAAAATATGCAAGCTAAGCAAGTGAAGGTATAAATAAACATACAATTAGGCAATCGATCAATTACAAAAAAAAACTACACCTGCATGGTGCGGCATTGGCTTAAGCCAGTGGAGACTTTCAATTCTATACGGGCACAACAGCATCTTTATGCTGTTGTGCCCATATAGCTGCTATTGTGCCCTTATAGATACTGTTGTGCCCATATAGCTGCTATTGTGCATCTATAGTATATTGGCCCAACAGCAGCTATATGGGCACAATAACATCTTTATGCTATGTTGCTGTGCTTAACCACTTGCCTGCTGGGCACTTTAACCCCCGTCCTGCCCAGGCCAATTTTCAAATTTCAGCGCTGTTGCACTTTGAATGACAATTGCACGGACATGCAACACTGTACCCAAATTACATTTTTTATTATTTTGTTCACACAGATAAAGCTTTCTTATGGTGGTATTTAATCACCACCGGGTTTTTTATTTTTTGACAAACAAACAAAAAAGCCTGAACATTTTTTTTAAAAAGTTTTTCTTAGCTTCTATTATTACATTTTGCAAATAAGTAGTTTTTTCTCCTTTACTGATAGGCACTGATAGGCTGCACTGATGGGCACTGATAGGCTGCACTGACGGGCACTGATAGGCTACAGTGATGGGCGCTGATAGGCTGCACTGATGGGCACTGATAGGCTGCACTGACAGGCACTGATAGGCTGCACTGATGGGCTGCACTGATGGGCACTGATAGGCTGCACCAATGGACACTGATAGCCTGCACTGATGAGCACTGATAGGCGGCACTGATGGTCACTGATAAAGAGACACTGATGGGCACTGATAAGTGGCACTGATTGGCAGCACTGATAGAACTGGTTAAACAGCATGTTGCTTTCAGTGGGTGGTGCTGTGAAAAAGAATTAATGTAGTTCAATGTGGCCACCGTATGGCAATTATTTTGTTAAATCAGGTGGTGGGGAGACAAAATATTGCCTCCTCATCACCTCTCAAACAGCTCCGAAAAGCGACCCAAGCATGGAGGAGCAGAGAAGCAACAGTCACTTCCACACATGTGAAGGAAGGAGCCCTAAGAGTAGCCAAGCAAAAGCTTGCAGGCAAGTAAAGTGTTAAATGTCTTCACATGATAACAGAAGGTTCAGTCTGGATGTGCAACTGGGGTGGCAGTGTAAGGTGATGTACAGTGTATGCTGACAGGTCCGGTAGTCCAGCTATTGGAGGCATTCCACAAGCAGTTCACTGATAATAGAAGATAACAGAAGATGGGGCAGCCTGGACAATAAATAAGGTTGAGCTCCAGGGAAGTGAACATTCTCTTATCATGTTTGCACACTTTACTTTCCTGCACTCACCTCCCTAGTGTGCTGGCACCTTGCTGATTGGGGGGGGGGGGGCACTTGGCCTCCTTGCCCCTACTTGCGGATGCCCATGGTTGCTTCTGCTTGAAATATTACCTGCAATGAAATAGAAGAAGCGTTACTATAGAGAAACATATGAAATTTGAATGACCTATGTACAGTAATTGTACTGTCTGCCCTCATGTTGAAAAGTGCTGTGCAAACTGTTGGCGCTATATAATTCCTGTATTATAATAATAAGTTATATCCACTTTTGCATTACTTTTGGTGCAGCCCTCACATATAATCCAAACTACAAAAATGGAAATACCAACAAAACTATTAATTCGCCCCTCCCAAGACTGCCTGCTTTTCACCTCCCTTGTCACCCTCGCCCATGCTCACCTCCAGGACTTCTTCAGAGCCCCTCCAATACCCTGGAACTCATTTCCCTAATCTGTCTGACTATCTCTTACTTTATCCCTGAAACTATCAGCTCATTCCTAACGGTTATTAACTTTTGTATCACTTAAAGTATATGTAAACCCTTAACTTGTAAAACAACCCATTCAGTTTAAAATAGAAATGAAAGTCAAAATATGTGCGCATGGAAAGTATTGACTCAGGGGGGCGCTATACAAATGCATGCTACGCTTTTCACATATTTGTAAAAAAAATGTTGAAAACCATTTATCATTTTCCTTCCACTTCACAATTGTGTAACATGACAAAATGTGGGGAATTTCAAGGGGTATGAATACTTTTTCAAGGCACTGTAGGGCAGTCCATTTACATGAACAGGCAGCCCTAGGTGCAATACATGTTAATGTGTGAAAAACAAAACAAAAAAAAAAAACATGAGTGGGAACGCAGCTTCCCATTACTCTTGGATGTGAATGAGTCCCAAAGTGAGTCAGTTGAAACATTGGTCTTATGCGGCTCAAAAGATGACGGCCGACTGACTGGTCCACCTTAACCGCCACGCAGCTCTAATGAGCGAGATGCGGAAGGATCTTATTTTTCCATCAGCTCAATCTCCTGCAGAGACTAATGGAATCACTCCTATCCCAAGGTAATATTTTACTAATCTTCACCAGCTTGGTAATTTTCATCATTATTCCTTGTGGTTATAATTAAGTCAACAGCTAAAGGTCACATGAAGCTGTGTACCCAAGCTGCAGCCGATACTAAAGAACACAGTTATAGCTGCGCAGAAGGGATGTGTTCAGATGGTAATGATGGCATCTGTCTTAAAGGGACAGCAAAAAATAAAATATTTGTACTTAAAGCTGAAGTTGAATCTGCTTATATTTTGCTGTCCCTCAGCAATAAGCCAATGACATTTTTAAATAAGAACACGACACACTCAAGTGAATGAGGCTGTGCCACAACCACTTGAAATGTGTGCGGCTTTTAGCATTGGGTTCGCCATACAGTGGCAGGCCGTGCATTGTGGGCGCCCCCAACACCACCGCCACCCTCCCTATCCATGCACCCGGCCACTTTCAGGACACCGGGTGCATGAATTCCTATGGCTGGGATGGGAGGGGGAGTGTTTTTTGAAGCACCTGATTAGAGCCAGAGGCTTCAAAATAGGGTGGGCTCAGGGCGCAGAGCATTGCGTCCGGAGCCCACCCAGTTGTGTTGCAACAGTGAATGAATATTTTCTGTTGCAACACTGATCCTCCTCCCGACCAATTGGGAAGCGGGTCTGAAACCTGTCACCCAATTGGCTGAAAGGGCAGGCGATTCTATTGGACACCTAAAAAAAGGGGATGAAACGCACGGCGGAAGCCACCGTGATTTCAGAAGAGAAGAGGACACAGGAGACGCTACCAGATGCCCGATCCCCTGCCCGATGTGTCCGCCGATCCCCGCCGCTATGTGCATCCATCCCCGATGTGCCCGCTGATCCTCGCCGCTGATGGGGTAAGTGTCGATGGACCAGCTGACAGCGGGGGGGGGGTGGTTGGGGGTGTTTTGAGGTGCCGCGGGGGTTGGTTGTTTGCCCACCCAAACAAAAAACCACCAGCCGCCACTGACGCCATATAAGGCTTCAAAACAGGCGTTAAGGAGGCGACATATTGCCTCTTCGTGGCCTGTCAAGCGTCTCTGAATATCGCTCCAACAGAAAATTGCTTTTCAGAGGAGTGCCAATCTTGGCGCATATTTAAGTAAAGCCGACGATAGAGGGGTAGAGATGGCCATCTAGTCCCAGGCCCCATCAGTTCATCATGGGATTTGAGGGCCGAGAGGAGACTCATTAAATGCATCTGGGCATATGCACAAAGCAGGGCTTCCAGAAATTAACCAGTTAACAATTGTCCCATAGCAGATTTACTGCTACAGGTCAGCCGTTCTGTGCAGAATCACTTATATATTACCAAAAGTATAGAACTTTAATGGCATCCTGGTCTTGGTCCGCAGGGTTCAATATTGAGTTGGCCCTCCCTTAGCAGCTATAACAGCTTCAACTCTTCTGGGAAGGCTGTCCACAAGGTTTAGGAGTGTCTATGGGAATGTTTGACCATTCTTCCAGAAGTGCATTTGTGAGGTCAGGCACTTGTTTTCTATCGGGTTAAGGTGAGGACTCTGTGCAGGCCAGTCAAGTTCCTCCGCCCCAAACTTGCTCATTAATGTCTTTATGGACCTTGCTTTGTGCACTGGTCCAAATCATTTGGTGGAGAGGGGATTATGGTGTGGGGTTGTTTTTCAGGGTTGGGCTTGGCCCCTTAGTTCTACAGAAGGGAACTCAGCGTCAGCATACCAAGACATTTTGGACAATTTCATGCTCCCAACTTTGTGGAAACAGTTTGGGGATGGCCCCCTCCTGTCCCAATATGACTGCGCACCACTGCACAATGCAAGGTCCATAAAGACATAGGTGAGCAAGTTTGGGGTGGAGGAACTTGACTGGCCTACACAGAGTCCTGACCTCAACCCGAGAGAACACCTTTGGGATGAATTAGAGCGGAGACTGAGAGCCAGGCCATTTTGTCCAACATCAGTGCCTGACCTCACAAATGCGCTTCTGGAAGAATGGTCAAACATTCCCATAGACACACTCCCAAACCTTGTGGACAGCCTTCTTAGAGGAGTTGAAGCTGTTATAGCTGCAACGGGTGGGCCAACTCAATGTAGAACCCTATGGACTAAGACTGAGATGCCATTAAAGTTTATGTACGTGTAAAGGCAGGCCCTCCAATACTTTTGGCAATAGAGTATATATGTGATTCTGCGCTTCCTGGTAGAGGAAGCACATGTGCTACACCGGCCAATCAAGATGGGCAAAGATTAAAGGCTGAATAAACCAAGGAGAAGGTGCTGGGACAGGCTGGAACTTTAATTGAATTGTTGGGAGCCCGGAGGATTACTCTGCCCGATCCCAAAAATGTGTAAAAAGTCCTCTCTCTATTCCTGGCCCCTGTTAATGAACTGATGGGGCCCAGTGAATGTTTATTACATTGTTGGGAGGAGCCACAATTACTGTGCAAGTGCACTCAGATATTTAATGGCAGGTAGTATCAGGTCCTGGGGCCCTGTCAAGCAGGTTGTATGGGGCCCCTCAAATTTGATTGGCAGTCCTGCATTTAAACCTAGCCTTACACATCTCCTATTTCTGTAGTCATTTTCTCTTGGGGTCCTTCAAAGCGCACTGACATCATAATTTTGGAAAAAAAGGGCATGCAGTGTTTTCCATGTTGTCACTATTAGCTGCCTGCAGGCAAGTGCAGGTATTCTACCCGCCTGTAGGTGGCACTGTTGATGCTAGAGGCAGAGCTGGCTGCCCTGGGCACAATGGTTTATTACAGGGATGGGGGCACCCTAACCCTAACTCTAGTGAAGGGGGGAGGCGCAGTTTGGTAACTTTGTCCTGGGAGCTGGATGACCTCGGGGAAGAGAAGTCTGAAAACAGAATTGTCCACTTAAGGACTCTGTTAGTTCCTCTCTGGGAATGTAGGTATCTGAAAGGGCCAGCTGATTTGCCCCAAATTCCTTTCCCATATAAAACAGGCACACAGCAACAGTCACTTTTCTGGCACAATGAATAGTCTAGGAGTTACCTTTTTTTAAACGTTATTGCAGAATGACTTGGGTAGGGCATAGGAAGCTGTGGGATACTTCATGAACGATGAGCAGCAATCTGAGGACACTCTCCACTTAACTACTACTTCTCAGGACAGTAGCTCTAGCAATGGCCCAGAAAATGGACCACACTGAAACATTATCAGAAATATCCCAGACCAGGCAAGCACTAGTACTGATACACATGGGATGAGAGCAACAACAGTCACTAGGATCATACACTCAGGTCTGTACTCACAATGTCCCTGGATACTTGGATGCCTCCTTCCAATATCCTCCAGACTGACTCCTCAGTGAAACTCTTGCTTTGCTAGCTTCAGACATTCTTAGCAGAACAGGCCTCCCAGCTCTAACACCAGGTGTGGCCCATCCATTAATGGCACACAGGCGCCGCCCCCTCTATCCTCGCCACCTCCTATATGCTATATGCTAAATGGATAGAGTCATGCATAGCATGACTCTATCCATGGCTGCCGTGGCCACCCCCTATTCATGGGCCCGTCCCCTTTCAGGACGCCGGCCACATGAATTACAGTGGCGGAGGTGTTTTTTTGAAATATCTGATTATAGCCATAGGCTTCAAAATAGAATGGCCTCCGAGCGCAGAGCATTCCGCTCACAGCCCACTCACGTGTATTATAAAAGCAAATTAATTTTCACTTTTCTAACACTAAAACGCCTCTCCGCCAATCAGGGAATGCAGGTTTGTTACCCGTTTCCCGATTGGCTGAATGGTCAGGCGATCCTATTGGACCCCTTGGAGGAGGAGGAGGGAGATGCACGGTTCCATGATCCACACCATGGACGGAGGAAGAGAAGGAAAGCACTTGCTCGCCGGACACCGGTGCCCTCCCGCTTCCTAGATGGGGTAAGTGCAGGGCTTTGATGTCCCGACTGCCCTCCCGGGGGGGCGCCACTGCCATGATTGTAATGCTGGCTGTATACCCTATAATGTGATGCTGGCTGTATACCCTAATCTATGATGCTGGCTGTATACCCTATCTATGATGCTGGCTGTATACCCTATCTGTGATGCTGGCTGTATACCCTATTCTGTGATGCTGGCTGTGTGTCATGATCTGTAATGCTGGCTGTATACCCTATCTGCGATGCTGTGATGCTGGCTGTATACTCTGTCCTGTGATGCTGAGCTGTAGACCCTGTCCTGTGATGCTGGGCTGTATACCCTGTTCTGTGATGCTGGGCGGTATACTCCTGACACTATGGGTGGAATACAGGAGACAGAGTGGGTCTATTTCATAAGGGGTGGGGCTTATGAGAAGTGTGAGGGGTCAAAAAGGAAGAACGGGGTCTGGGGCCCCACCATCCTAAAACTTCACCAGCCGCCACTGTCCGACACACGTGGGACCTCAATGAGCACAGGCAAAATTTTAGCTGGGCTGCCCAGAGGGGCAGCAGCCCTTCAGGTTGGAAACTTCTCCTCCTGGACTAGAACAGGGCTACCTCAGACTCAAGAGTATTTTAAATACCCTCCTGTCTACACACACAAGTTGTGGTTGTTGTTAAGGTCAGTTGGCGATGTCATGGTCTCCATCCATTTATCATTAATGTGTTTGTGTGTATACTTCTTTTTATACATTATTAAAGATACCACTTGGGTAATGCACAAGGTTTATGCACCCTCTCTTCCTTGTTTTGCAGTGTTCCTGTTTGGGATAATCTGGAATCCTTCAGAAGACAGGGGGAAGCTATCAAACCTGTAGGCTTTAGATCCCAGCACAGCCTACAGACATCACAAACTGCTCCAATGACTACAGGGGAGCCAAACCTAACTAAATTTGACTACCCTATACAGAATCCTACCTAGAAGGGTGGTACACTTAATTCCCAAGAGTGTTCAGGTGGGCATCCTAACACAGGGCCGTAGACAATATTTTTCCCCTGGAGAGGAGGATCAGGGCCATTCTGTGCAAAACCATTGCACAGAGCAGGTGAATATAGCATGTTCTTGATTTTAATTCAAAATTAATTTAAAATGCGTTTTTTAATTTGAAATGTGCTTTCTCTGCGGCTGTGTTTTTAGAAAAGGTGCCAGGACTTTTGCTCTGCACTTCCCGCAGGGACAGCAGCCCATTCCCATGCAAACGCAGGGCACACCGCTTGCATAGGTGTGAACTACCCTTAGCCTTGGTTCACGCTATGAGTCACCCAGGAACTGCATCACATTTTTGTGCAATTCACTTGTGATTCAGTTCAGTGCGATTTGAGCCCATTCATTTTGAATGGGATTAGATTGCACTGCATTACACCAAATTTAGGAACACATTGAAACCGGATCACATGGTAATTTTGTATCATCGGACCTGGGGCAGGTAAGCACACTGCATTCGGGCTGTCGTTAAGATTTCACTGACACCCGCTATAGATTGCAGTGCAATTTGAATGTGGTGCAGGACCGGGGTCACCTTTAATATTGATTGGACCCTGGGCAAACATTTTCTTCGCCCCCCCCATTCACATCATGACTGCTCACTGATTGGTTGCTGGAGGTTACAGCACATCATTACTGCTCACTGGTTGCTTGCTGGAGGTTACGGCACATTATTATAATGCTCACTGGTTGGCTGCTAGAGGTTACAGTACATCATCTCCTCACTGCCTGCACACCATGGACCTGGGAGGTGGGGGACTCACCAATAGACAGAGAACTCCTAGAAGGTGTTATTAGCAATGAGCAGAGCACACACAGCTATGAAAGTAGAGACTGCAGTGTGTGTGAAAGAGGTATTCATTGTGAAAGGTCTACTTTAAATCAGAACAGCTTGTTCTGACTCTCCTACACTCCATTTATTGTGTGGATGTATAGCTTGGTTTGAGACTGCATCCCAGTGATGGTCAACCAATGAGGTTTTCAGGGCCTCAACTGCAGCCCCTGACACACCAAAGGGTTGTGCATATCATTTACTGCCAGACATACTACGTGAGATGGTCAGAGACTACAGACGTACTACAGGAGATGGTCAGAGACTGCAGGTGTACAATAGATGGTCAGAGATTGCAGACATACTATAGGAGATGGTCAGAGACTGCAGGCATACAAGAGATGGTCAGAGACTACAGGCGTACTACAGGAGATGGTCAGAGACTGCAGACATAGTGCAGGAGAGGGTCAGAGACTGCAGAGATAGTACAAGAGATGGTCACAGACTGCAGACAAAGTACACGAGAGGGTCAGAGACTGTAGGTGTACTACAGGAGATGGTCAGAGACTGCAGACGTACTATAACAGATGGTCAGAGACTGCAGACGTACTACAGGAAATGGTCAGCGACTGCAGGCGTACTACAGGAGATGGTCTGAGACTGCATATGTACTACAAGAGATGGTCAGAGACTCCAGGTGTACTACAGGAGATGGTCAGAGACTGCAGACATACTACAGGAGATGGTCAGAGACTGCAGACATATTGGAGGAGATAGTCAGAGACTGCGGTTGTACTACAGGAGATGGTCAGAGACCATCCATGTACTGTCTGATCTCCTATCCATGTACATTGTCTGCTGAACACTCACAATGGTCCTTCCTGATCACCATAACATAACCACCCCACACATGTCATTTACTTACTGTGTGACACCAACAATGAGGACAGGTCCCAGACTTTCAGCATGGACTTTACAGAGGAGGGAGGAGCCGTCCCTACCTCTCCTCCCCACTGATCACAGGTCTGCTTGTTAGGGGGTGGAGTGATTGGCTGTTAGCGGGATGTGGAGGTCAAGTGATGGCAGGTCAGTCAGTGGTTGGTTGGGAATTGGAAGAGATGACGGAGCACCAAGTCTGGAACCAAGCCGCACAGCTGTTGTCCAACTCCACCCCAGTAGTATTTGGCCGCCATCTTTTTTATGGGCAGTGCATGTGCAAGGGGCAGCTGCTTTGTGCCCCACAACAATGACTGGGTCTGGGCCCAGGGCAGCTACCCCTTTTGTCCCGCGTTAAAGACAGCCTTGCGGTAGATGCGTTACAGGTTTTCTGCACCACATCCTAGTGTGAACCAGGGCTTATTATTGCCTTTTCAACACAATTAAAAAAGGGCCAGGGCACTAAGGGCAGCAATGTTGTTGTGCCTGGTAACCCCTCAGCCCTTTGGCTTTGCAGTCAGCACCACAACATAGCCAGGCTGGACTGTCAGTACCAACCAAGCAGTGGAAAATGGTAACCCATGAATCCAGTGATTAGTGAATAATTTTGCCAGTTGCCACAGACTCATTTACCTCAATTGGGTTACAGCAGTGGTGGCAAGTGGTCTGTGATGACTGTGATCCCTCAGGCAGGAAGCAAGCTGAAAAAGAAAGAGGGAGACTCAGCTCCTTAGTAGCAGTACTGCTACCTTGCGCATTCTCCGCTCCATTCTCCTCCAAAGTCCAATGTGGGAAGTACAGAGCGTAGAGACAGTCGGGCACGCTGGGTGGGACTACAGATGCTGCCCGCTCCCACTGTGTCTATGATCTGTCCACCGGGAACCCAGCACAGCCTGGTTGTAACAGCGTGATGTAAGTGCCTATGACAGTGTGCCTTACACCCGAACTGCTGCATCCACTGCACCTGCAATACTGACTGCTGTGCTCCGCTGTTTGTTGTTGCGGTGCTGGCGCCATGAGAGGTGACAGGGCAGAGACACTTTTTATTTTTGGCAGGATGCTCTGGGGGGGTTTGAACACCCTGAACCCCCCTTATCTACGCCCCTGTCCTAACAGGAGAGATTTTAAACAGGGCATTCCACCTCATTCGGGTGAACTTTGAGTGAGTGGCAGGATAGGGAGATGAACCTGCTGGTTAGGGACAGTGCTTGGTGCAGGGTCCGGTTCCTAGCGAGCAGGGACAGCATGAGGGGCACTGTCTGATGCCATAAAACTTTCTGAGGATCTCTCTTTCAGTGGGTTAGTGCAAACCAGTTCCACAGCATACCGCCACACGTCCAGCAAGCCCTCCTCTAGTAGCATTGCAGCGTAAAGCCATATTGAGTACTAAATTGTATAGAGCAGTGAGGCGCAGTGAACATGTAAAGGGTACCACATTGCAATCACTATCAAAACACAAGAAAACAAAAAACAGACTTTTGAGGTGTCCAAAGAATAAACTTTCAACACCATTGTCTAAAAAAAGAAGGGGGAGTGCCCACCCCACAAACTTCATTAGCACAAAAATCTTACCTGCATAGCTTGTTCCCTCTAAAAAATATGTTATTACAAATACATTTTCTATTGTAGAGAGTATGTCCCACTTGAAGGGGTTCTGTAATCAAAGATCTCTTCAGCACTGGAGTGCAATCAATTTTTTCTCGACGCGTTTCACAGTATTCCCTGCTTTCCTTGTGTTTTCATGTTGAGAATTTTCCTGAACTGTCCCATTCTACAGTGTGCCAATCATTTCATCATTGTGACTGTTTCAACTGTGAACAGTTTTCATAACGTTCCTGCTGAGTTTGGGTCAACCATCCCTTGCAGCCCTGTTGGTTGAGGCGCCTCCTAAATGCCCTGAAAGGAATTACAACATAGCTGGTACTGTTGCAGCTCATAATAATTAAACAATCTCATCCACACCACCTGATATAACATCAGTGGAGAGTCTTCTCCCCAGAGAAATTCTAATTTAATCGCCAGCAGCATTAGCAAGTCATTAGCATTTGTGGCTTACGAGAATGTTCCCCCTATGCAGATTCTGTTTGTACTAGATGTGTCTACACGGCAAACTAAAGGTCTTTGTTGAAAAAAATGCTTATTCATTGCAAAAGAAAATAAAATCACTTGAATATTTCCATCAGCAAATTATCCTGCAAGCTGCTAAGCACTCATAAAGAAAAAGTAGGGTTTGTGAAAAAAAAAAAGAGTTGCCCGTCTGACCTTACACCACTACATGATGATACTTAAAGAAAGCGAGAGATGGTTTCAGCCAGTAGAACACCCACCTTCCTCCACGCTCGACACCCTGCCTCATCCATCCAATCAAATCAAATGAAAGCTGACAAACCAATGTTAGGAGTGTATGCGTCCATGTTTTTCAGCTTGACTCTTGGCGCTGTGGGCATTGAGTAACGCCAAGCATACCATATGCCATATGGCAATTAAGGTCCCCGGGGTAAAGAGTGATGCCAAGACAGGCTTGGAAACAACATTTTCCCTTTCTTATTCTCATGGGGAGGCTGCTAATATTATCTAAAAAAGAAAAAAAACATATTTTGGATGTTAAATAAAAGAAAGTCACATGTACAGAGGACACAGCTTAAATTGTAGGTCAGGGCACAATAAAAAGTACACTTCTGCAATGCATGCAAATTTCCCTAAATAAAAGAAGAGCTGCAAGTATAACAAAATACTTGTTGGTCTGGCAGAAGTCTAGTAAGCTTACAGGCAGATGTAGTTTAGCCTCCCTACAAGGGTGGCGCTGTTCAGGGTGGAGCAGTGCTGGGACAAGGTCTTCTAGAGCCCAGAGCTAACATGTTAAACAGCACCCCCCCCCCCAAGATGTATGAGCATTATGTTGTTCATAAAACAATATGAACGTCGAGAAGAAAATAAATCCCTTTAAACGTACGTAACGTCTTCACATGAAAAATAACACGGGACTGGATGTTAAATTCGACACAGGAGACATGTACACTGAAAGAAAATAAATTGTAGGTTTTATACAAAAAAAAGAAAAAATCTATTATAATCGTCGGAGGGGTACTCTTATTCTTTCCCTTTTACAACAAAGGTTCGGACAGAACCGTAGTGAGAAATGGGGCCCCTGGAATTAA
>BLSH010278369.1:694279-711409 GCA_018402905.1 Glandirana rugosa
TGCAACTCAAAGCAGCGGTATGTGAAATCTCTAATTTCTGCTATCTGTCCTCAGAGCAACAGCACAGACAGCAGTAGTAAAGTAATCTATCTCAGGATGCAGGATCAGGTCTTAAAATGGCTAAAATCTGTCCCTCACGCCGTCAGCTACCTTTCCCTATACTAACCCAAGGAGCATGTGACTGCAGCACTGTGACTCCAGCTTATAAAGAGGCTGGGTCACATGATGCACTGGCCAATCACAGCCATGCCATTAGTAGGCATGGCTGTGATGGCTTCTAAGGGCAAACCAGTGAAACGCTTGTTGATTGGCTGCCCTGCAGCTTCTCAACACGTGGAATAAAATAGCAGAACCCCGGACCGAACCCGAACGATTTTTGAAATGTCCGGGTCCGGGTCCGTGCCACGGACACCCGAAAGTTCGGTACGGACCCGAACGTTACAGTCCGGGTTCGCTCAACACTAATTATCACGGCCAAAACCAATGGACACTATTCTGCACTCCTACTCCTGGACCTTTCTGCTGCCTTTGATACAGTTGGCCACCCCCTTCTCCTCAAAAAACTCCACGCCTTTGGTCATGACTATACTCTTCATTGGTTCTCTTCCTACTTATCCAACCGCACCTTTAGCGTTACTTACAACTCTACTTCCTCCTCTCCTCTTCCTTTCTCTGTTGGGGTCCCCCAAGGTTCTGTTGTTGGACCTCTCCTATTTTCAATCTACACCTCCTCCCTGGGTCAGCCTCCCATGCCTCCCAATACCATCTCTAGGCTGATGACACCCAAATTTATTTCTCTACCCCTGAGCCCACTCCATCAGTCTACTCACATATCACTAATTTCCTAACAGATATATCAGTCTGGATGTCACACCACTTCCTCAAACTCAATCTATCCAAAAACAAGCTTATAATTTTCCTTCACCATGTGCCCCTTCCCTTGATTTCTCTGTCAAGATCAATGGTACAACTATTAACCCATCTCTGCATGCCAAGGTCCTAGGTGTAGTCCTGAACTCTGAACTCTCCTTTAAGCCCCACATCCAATCACTGTCCAAATCCTGCCACCTCAACCTCCGCAACATCTCCAAAATTCGCCCCTTTCTAGCCAATGACACAACAAAGCTCTTAATTCACTCCCTGGTCATCTCTCAACTACCGCAACTCCCTTCTCATTGGCTTACCTCTACATAGGCTATCCCCCCTTCAATCCATTATGAATGCTGCTGCCTGACTTATCCACCTTACCAATCACTCTGTGTCTGCTACTCCTTTCTGTCAATCTACAACAGCCCCCAGGTACATCACCAGCCTAGTCTCAAAATACCAACCTAATTGTTCTCTTCGTTCTTCTCAAGACCTCCTGCTCTTTAGCTTCCTCGTCACCTCCTCCCATGCTCACCTCCAGGATTTTTTCAGAACCTCTCCAATCCTATGGAACTCCTTACCACAATCTTTCCAATTATCTCCTACTCTATTAGCTTTTAGATGATCCCTGAAAACCCTCCTCTTCAGAAAAGCCTATCCTGCCCCCACCTAACAACTGTATTTTCTTTTTCTCTATCAGCTCATCCCCCACAGTTATTACCTTTTGTTTCACTTGACCCTTCCTGCTAGATTGTAAGGTTTAACGAGCAGGGCCCTCTGATTCCTCCTGTATTGAATTGTATCGTAACTGTACTGTCTGCCCTCATGTTGTAAAGTGCTGCACAAACTGTTGGTGCTATAGAAATCCTGTATAATAATAATAATTAGAGTGGAGATTGAGAGACAGTCCTTCTCGTTCAACATCAGTGCCTGACCTCACAAATGCTCTTCTGGAAGAATGGTCAAACATTCCCATAGACACTACTAAACCTTGTGGACAGCCTCCCCAGAAGGGCTGAAGCTTTTATAGCTGCAAAGGGTGGGCCAACTCAATATTGAACCCTACGGACTAAGACTGGGATGCCATTAAAGTTCAAGTTTAGTGCGTGTAAAGGCAGGCGCCTCAATACTTTTGGTAATATAGTGCATATATATATATATATATATATATATATATATATATATATATATATATTTCCCAGTGGTCAACATCCCCCAATATACAGACCATACAAAAAAAAATAGACCCTGTCACTCCAAACATAAGAGTCACATATAAGACAAAAACCATATGTAAAACACATATAGTCAATATGATGATGTTGGCATCTAGGATCAATGTATTTCACAAGAGACTTGCAAGAGACTCGCTTCATCCATATGTAGCGCTCACCTCCAAAAGAGCCTCTGTTAATCGGGTCACCCAACATTGCATAGTCAGACAACAAGTATTCTCCACACTTTCTCCAGACACAAGGAACAGTCTTTGTGCTTGGTTTTTATTTTTTATTAGTGGTAATAACTTGGATGGGGAATAGGAATTATGGGGTGCCCAACTTGATAGCAACAAAACCAGGGACAACTTCCTCCCTATGTATAACTCCAGATTGATCTCACTCCAGACGGTCTCTGATAGAAAAGCAAAACTTAAGGACTAGGAACTTTCCGTTCCTTTTGAAAGTAGCACAAAAGTTGAAGGTTGCACAGGAGTGACTTCAACTCCACTGTAGACACGGATCCCAGTTCCACTGACTGCAAGAACTATCAGCCCACCTGGCTACTACTGAAGACTTCCCAGGCAAAGTAAAGGAAAGATATAAGCCCAATGCTGTCTTCCAGAAAGGCTTGCTATATGTGACAGCCTTTCCCCTTGTAAGTTCCTGACTGTGCTGATGTACTCACACTGTCCTCTTTGCTCTCGCTGCTTCCTAGGCAAGATTCCTTCCAGACCGTGATGTTGCTAGAATCCTCCCAGGCCAGCCCCAGCCCAAGGCAGAGCCCCCCCATCCCCGGCAGGTGTTCTCCTCAAGGGCCACCGACAGTCTCCTAAGCACTCCATATTCCACCCAACTCCCTGCCAGCATGACTCATAAATATTTAAGGGCTGGTTTAGCCACTATGCCAGGCCCACCACCCGGGGATTGGCCACACTCCCCTAAGTATGCAGATCAACTCTCCTGGCCTCCACCCTCCAGTTTCCAGTATGTTCTCCAACTTTCTAGAACTAGGGGGAGGCACCAGAGGCCTGCTTGTATGAATCATCCAGCCCTGAACTAAAGAAAACTTTTAACCCGGATTCAAAGACTCATTTTAGCATGAGCCAAAAACATAGATTTGACTGCATCTACACTGATAGCACACTAGAGGGTGCTACACATATATATGCACTGAATAGAATGTTCTCCATTGGCTTGTATCTCTTTCCTGACAAAAAATCATATATTTATATGGTATCTCACTAGTGAAAGTAGAAAACCATTACTCACTACCAGCTACCACCAAATCTCCATCATCAAGTTGGAGAGGCCGTATGAATCCCTTGTGTGCAAATTGAATAAAGTGTTTTCATATGCCTCATTATCTCACATTAAAGCATTATTCATGTTGCAAGTAGCAATATGGTGCCCACGCAATGTGAAACATGTCTATAAGATCCCAGATCTCTCCTCTACCCTGGAAAGCTTCCAGCCTCCTAAACCATTGAGATGGCCGGGGACCTTCCGGTCTTCGGGCGGCTCTGTGGTAACCTGGAGGCACCATCAGATCAGATACCAGGCTCCCTGATCACATGGGTGAGCCCGGAGAGGCACTAGTGGGCGGCGGGGGTGGGGGGGGGCTCTCTCCTGCTGCCTGTAAAATCAATACAGTGGCTAATCAATTTAGTTGAAAGAGCATTGCTCTTCGGGTGAAAAAAACAATACAGAGGTTATGGCATACAGCTGCAACCATTACCTTGGTATAACCACTTGAAGCTAATTCTGATTCTGGTGGCTGGTGCTCCATTTTGGGGGGGGGGGGTTAAAAAAGCCTACGCCCCATACCCACCCTTTTTTGAAGCCTCTGGCCTCCAAAAAACATTGGAATCCATGCGTCCAGCACACTGCATGTAAATTAGGAGCTGGGTGCATGGATTGGGAGGGGGCGCCGCCCCTGCGCCCCTTATGGATGGGCCGCCACTGCTGTACATGTACGTGTCTCAGCAGCATATGGTTATTTTAACCTAGTAATTTGGCCAGGTCTGTTATTTTTCAAATTCCTTTAACAGACCAAACTGCCCAGCAAAAGTGGCAGAGGATTGAGGCAAACTCAATGATCCGCTTTTATTCATTTATTTAAAACATTTATCCCAAAAGGAAAAAAATATATTCTTGTAACTGCATATAAAGTGTTAGCTGGCATTCAGCTTTAAATTGTAAGTCAAGCCCATCACACAGGAAGTGTGTTACTGGCCAGATCCCAAGGTGAAATAAAGGAAAAACAAAGCTTATAAAGGAACCTAATTCAGTCTCTACATTTAAGGATTGGTAACCTGCAATATATTATATTTTGGGGTTTGGATATGTTTTAATATAAAGTTGCCTCCCTTTGCATTTATACCAGCCTCCACTCTTCTGGGAAGACTTGTGTCTGTGGAAAGTTGTGCCCATTCAACCAAAATAACATTTGGGAGGTTAGGTACTGATGATGGATGAGAAAACTTGGTTCACAATCTGCATTCCAAATATGTTCAGTAGGGTTGAGGTTAGGGCTCTATGCAGGCCACTTGAGTTCCTCCACACCAAACTCATCAAACCTTTGAGAGATGAGGTACTGATGTTGGATGAAAATACCCTCCTTACAGTGGGCAATCCCAAAGGTGTAAGGTAGGGTGGAGGATAGACACATTGGGGTTGATTTACGAAAGGCAAAATAGACTGTGCACTTTGCAAAGTCTCTGCATGTGCAGTTGCTTCAAAGCTTAATAAATGTGGTAAACCTTCACTTTAAAAAGAGTACCCAATCACATGCAAGGAAATAAAAAAAAAAAAAAACAGCATTTTTTCTTGCACATGATTGGATGATGGAAGTCAGCAGAGCTTCTGCTCATTTACTAAGCTCTGGAGCAACTGCACTTGCAGAGTGCAACTGCACTTTGCAAAGTACACAGGCTGTTTGCCTTTAGTAAATCAACCCCATTGAGTTCCTCCACACCAAATCCATCAAACCATGTCTTTGTGGATCTGGCTTTGTACAAGGGGGCCCAGTCATGGCGGAACAGAAAAGGGCCACCAAACTGTTAGCACATGTTGGGAAGAGCACAATTGTCTAAATTGCTTCACTATGCAGTAGTATTAACCAAACTCTTTATTGGCAACACCTGAACTTAAAATATGAAAGGGGATCCACATGTTTTGGCCATATACGTAGGTTTAATGGGCACATGGTCTACTTTTGGCTATACATTATAAGGCTCTTTTCACACCAAGGCATTGGAAAAAAGCCTGTAAAATGCCATGATTTTAGTGTGTGTTTTTGCAGCGCTTTTGAAGCGCTAGCGCTATAAATAGCGCCCCTCTAATGGCGTTTTTAAGCGCTTTTCAAGCGCTTTTCAAGCCTTTGTGTTTCAATCATGTGACCTTTCCACAGCCTCAGTACACATTTCATGCGCTTTTCAAGCGTTTTTCAAGCGCTTAACCATTATTTTCAATGGACATGGGCGTTTTTGAAGAGCTATTTTGAGCGCACAAAACAAGCTGAAAAGATGCTGCTTGCAGGACTTTTAGCAACGCCTAGCAAGCGCAACGCCTCGTTGTGAAAGCATCCATTGAGATGCATGGGGAGCGTTTTTGGTGCGCTTTTTATGTGCTAATTTAAGGGCAAAAACGCCTGAAAAACGCCTTGGTGTGAAAGGGGTCTTAGTCTTCTTGAGAAAGCTGAACCACCATTCCTCCCAAGCAGCTACATCACTACTGACCTCCAGGGATGTGCGGTGAGGCCCTGGCTGGTATCAGAACCAGATACACACAGGTTACATACACCACGAACGTTAGAGTGAGAGCAATAATTCTAGCACTAGATCTTCTCTGTAACTCTGTAACAAAGCGTTGTCTATGGAAATTCTTTAGTACTGAAGTTTGGCGCCATTCCACAAGTGTGCACAATTAATATAGCGTGACATGTGAGGTATCTATTTACTCGGCGTAACATCATCTTTCCCATTATACAAAAAATCGGGCTAACTTTACTGTTTTCTTTTTTTTTTTTTTTTTATTCATGAAACGGTTTCTTTCCAAAAAAAAACGCGTTTGAAAAATTGCTGCACAAATACAGTGTAACATAAAAAAGTTGCAACGACTGCCATTTTATTCCCTTGGGTGTCTGCTAAAACAATATATATAATGTTTGGGGGTTCTGAGTAATTTTCTAGCATAAAAAATATTTTTATATGAGGAGAGAAGAGTCAGAATCGGCCTGGGTGCCAAGGGGTTAATTACCATAAGTAAGAAATATACAAATAATTATTATATATTGTGTTTAGGGTAATTTACTATATTTTCAAAAACTGCACTCAAGCAGGTGGCTTAATGGACAAATTACTGAAGTTTGAAGTTAATGTAAATAATATAACTGGGTACTAACATTTTTAGGTAAAGTTGATCCAGGGTGAATACGGTTGCCTCTCGGGGGATCAGGAAGAAATTATTTCCCCCGCTATAGCAAATTGGATCATTGGCTTTGCTGGGGTTTTTTGCCTTCCTCTGGATCAACTGTGTGTGAAGGCTTGTATATGGGAGTGCATGGTTATATATAATTTTTCTGTTTTTTTTTGGTTTTTTTTGGTTGAACTGGATGGAATGTCTTTTTTCAACCTGACTAACTATGTGAACCAGTCATTTCACAAATTCACAGTAAATAGATAAATAAAAAAATATTATCTTATAACATATAGCATAATGATATATGATTTAGCGTTTACCTATTCAGCAGCAGCAGATTCTCATTCTCCCTCTTAACTGTGTGATAAAACATGGGTTTATGGGTAAATCTAATACACATAAATCCATGTTTTTCCTTGTAGTTAAGAGGGCTGGACTGGAAGGGAGCATTTGTCTTTTAGGCACATACCCCTTATAGGACGCTGCAGTGAGGCGTGCCTCCACTGCAGAATTTTTATTGGACAGCTTGGGCCAATGGTGCTTTACCATTAGTCCAAGGCTCCAAGTTGTCCTTTGAGCTCAGCGCCTCTGACAAGAAGGAGAGGCACTGTGAGCTCATCCTCTCAGTCTGCTGCAAACACAGTGTGTCAGCTTGCATTTAAACTGGCCGCTCCGTATGTAGCTTCTGACCGGCTGCGCAATGGGCCCCGTATTTCCGGAACCATAGATGATAGGAGCTGCAAATTTTTACCAGTGGTGGGGTAGGACTTCAGTTACCGACCCTCCAAATTTGGGGTCTCTGTGAAGAGCTATGACCCTTAAAGTCATTTTTTTTATGTTCATAGCAGTTGAGGCTCTGCCTCACCTGCCTCCCCTGACTGCACATCCCCGCTGACCTCTATCACAAACTCATTAGTTCAATACACAATAATTTGAGTCAGTGGAATGTAAGAGGGTGGATTTGTATGTCTATAAGGGTGGATTTCTATAAGTTATAGCAATAAGTAGTAATAGCAAGCAAAGAGCACACAACAAATTACTCAAACAAACATTCCAATTTAATGGATTCAATATCTTTTTTAGTATAAGTATGCACTAGAAATTTCCGAGCTACAGCACAGTCATTTTTCTTTTTTTCTTAAAATGGTTTGGCTTACAAATATAATTGCAATGATTTTAGTTTTAACAGCTCTCTCATAGCTTTTTTTCAGAAGAACAATAACATTTCTTCTTCACAGAACGTCTCTGTATCTAAGTGTGTTCTGGAATGGAATTATCGGCAAACAGCAACTTAAGCTCTTTTTTTAACCAAATTAGTTTTTTTGGTTTTTTAGATATTTTTTTTTATTATTAGCTGTTTTTATTTCCTACTATTGATAATAAGAAATTTCCCAAGAGGTTATCACTCTCTTAAAGTAGTACAAAAGGCTTAACGTTTTTACCTTAATGCATTAAAGCGGACTTTCACCCAGGAAACAACTTATTTTAATCCTGCCCATTCCCTTCCCTTTCCCATTTAAAAATAATTAAAGTGGTTCTAAAGACTTAAGCTCCATTATACTTACCTGAGCCTGATCTCGATCCGGCACTGTGCCCGAGAGCAGCGGCTCTCTCAGCTCTCTCCTTCCACACAGGGCAGATTAATAGCAGCAGGAGCCACTGCCTCCTGCTGCTTTCAATCAGATCCTGTGATGAGGGAGCAGGGCCAAGCTGCACTGTCTGTATCTATAGATGCAGACAACATGGCTTGGGACCAAGCCTATGCGAGTGCCCTCATAGGAAGTGGCTTGCTATGGGGTTGTTGGGCAGAAGAAGGAGCCAGGAGTGCAGGCGGGGGACCCTAAAAGAGGTGGGTTGGTGCTGCTCTGCACAGAACATGTATGACATGTTTATTATTTTTTAAAAAGTTACGTTCTTTATTACTTTTTTTCCCTATATTCCTATATTCTTGCCTAGGCGAGAATGACGTATGCGCCATTAGCATATTATGCCACAGATTTGCCATGGCATTCAGGACCCAACTGAGATATGCGCTTGCGTGCGAACATGCCCACGAAAAAGCCGGCCACGGGGAAAGCCCTGTGCATGCACAGAGGTAGTGTGACTCTCTCTGTAGTGTCCCAAGGGCTGGGCAGAGCATGGCACATCTGCGCACATGCTGTCTTTTTAAAAATGGTAGCACCAGAAATGGGAGGGGGGGGTGGAACCATCGCAAGGGGGACTGAAGTTCCTCTTTAAGGCTGTGTTCACACTATCCGACACAAAAATGGTCAGACTTTTGATCCTACTTTGCCCTGCAACATCGGTCCTACTTCTGTCCTACTTTGGTCCTACTTCCATCCAACGTGAGGCTGGGTTCACACTAGTCCGATTCTCGGACCTACATGAGGAGCACAAGTTGCATTACGTCACAAAAACAATGATTCCCTATGAGAGCCGTCTTAACTGCTCCGATTTGTGTTTTTCAAAGTCGGACCGACTTTGAAAAAGATTCCTGTACTACTTTTGTCCGACTTTGATCCTACTTCAGCCCATTGAGAAGCATTGAAGTCGGATCAAAGTCGTATCAGTGTCTTCACTGATCCGACTTTGGCATGCGACTTGCGCTCTGGGGATCATGAAGGGGAACTCCACGCCAAATTAAAAAAAAAAACTGGCATGGGGTCCCCCTCCAGGGGCATACCAGGCCCTTTGGTCTGGTATGGATTTTAAGGGGAACCCCCACGTCGAAAAAACTGCGTGGGGTCCCCCCCACAATCCATACCAGACCCTTATCCGAGCATGCAGCCCGGCAGGCCAGGAAGGGGGGTGGGGACAGGCGAGCGCCCCCCCCCCCCTGGACCATACCAGGCCACGTGCCCTCAACATGGGGAGAATGGGTGCTTTGGGGCAGGGGGGGCTCTGCGCCCCCCACCCCAAAGCGCCTTGTCCCCATGTTGATGAGGACAAGGGCCTCTTCCCGACAACCCTGGCCGGTGGTTGTCGGGGTCTGCGGGCGGGGACACATCGGAATCTGGAAGCCCCCTTTAACAAGGGGGCCCCCAGATGCCGGCCCCCCACCCTATGTAAATGAGTACGGGGTACATCGTACCCCTACCCATTTACCTGGAAATAAATACATACACAAAAAACCACACAGCTTTTTAAAATATTTTATTAAATCTGCTCCGGCGGTCTTCTCCTCTCTCCGGTGTCTTGCAATTGCAACCACCGGCCAGGGTTATCGGTAAGAGGCCCTTGTCCTTATCAACATGGGGACAAGGCGCTTTGGGGTGGGGGGCGCAGAGCCCCCCCCTGCCCCGAAGCACACATACTCCCCATGTTGAGGGCACGCGGCCTGGTATGGTCCAGGAGGGGGGGTGATCGCCCGTCCCCACCCCCTTTCCTGGCCTGCCGGGCTGCGTGCTCGGATAAGGGTCTGGTATGGATTTTGGGGGGACCCCACGCTGTTTTTTTAGGCATGGGGTTCCCCTTAAAATCTGTACCAGACCAAAGGGCCTGGTATGCTCCTGGAGGGGGACCCCATGCCAGTTTTTTCTTTAAAAATACGGTGTGGAGTTCCCCTTCAAAATCCCCAGAGCACAAGTTGCATGCCAAAGTCGGATCAGTGAAGACACTGATACGACTTTGATCCGACTTCAATGCCTTTCAATGGGCTGAAGTGGGATCAAAGCTGGACAAAAGTAGTACAGGAACCTTTTTCAAAGTCGGTCCGACTTTGAAAAACACATGTCGGAGCAGTTAAGACGGCTCTCATAGGGAATCATTGTTTTTGTGACGTAATGCAACTTGTGCTCTTCATGTCGGTCCGAGAATCGGACTAGTGTGAACTCAGCCGGAAGATTAAAGTGGCAGGGTTAATAGAGCTAATGGACTGTCATAGGCTCTCATCAGGACTGCCTGATTATACCTGCTCTATACCTGTTCTACCCACCTCTTTCATTCATAGAAGTCATTATTAGAGTTGAGCGGACACCTGGATGTTAGGGTTTTCGTGGAAAAGTTCGGGTTCGAAATCAATGGGGACCCGAACTTTTGGGCACAAAAATGGCTTTAAAAAGGTCCTGGAAAGTGCTAGAGGGCTGCAAAAGGAAGAAAATTGGGGGTAAGAGTAGGACAAGTGCTCTACAAAGAAATGGGGATAGGGAAATAACAATAATCTGTCCCTTACAGCAACAGCAGGAACCTGACCCTATAGAACTAGGAGATGATTTTATAACAATAATCTGTCCCTCTAAGCAGTAGACTCTACCTAGTCCAGTCAGATTGTTCTGTAATGCAGGATGAGATCTGCAATCTGTCCCTAAAAGCAGTAGTAGTAGTAATCTCTACCTAGTCCACAATTAGATTGTTCTGTAATGCAGGATGAGATGTTATTAGATCTGCAATCTGTCCATCACAGCACCAGCAGCATCCTCTCCCTACACTAGCCTGACAGCATATGACATGCAGCACTACGTGACTCCAGCTCATACAGAGGCTGGGTCACATGATGTACTGGACAATCACAGCCATGCCATTAGTAGGCATGGCTGTGATGGCTTCTAAGGACAAACCAGTGAAACGCTTGTTGATTGGCTGCCCTGCAGCTATTCAACAAGCGGGGAAAAAATACCAGAACCCAGGACCCATACCCAAACTTTTTTTCAAAAGTTTGGGTTCAGGTTCGGGTCCCGAACACCGCAAAGTTCGGTACGAACCCGAACTTTACAGTTCGGGTTTGCTCAACTCTAGTCATTATTAAAGCTTTTACGAATTAAACTGGATCTATAAATGGTTGGGGAGGACCTTTTAATCATCTGCCTGTCCTCCATTCATAAAGTCCCCATCAGAGCACCAATTATGTCAGGGTTGCCATCAGGGCCCCTTTTACATCAGAGTCCCCCTTACACCAGGATCCACACCAGGCCCCCCCTTACATTAGCATCCCCATCACAGTTCCCCGTTACATTGGGTGGTTGGAGTGGAGACCATAGGTAACTTTTTCTGACCTTAAAGCTCAACAGTGGGGCTGTGCCCAAAATGCATGGGGTCAACTGCTTGTTTTGTCCAGGGGAGAGGAGAAAGCTGTATACTTATGCGATCCTCCACTCCACCGGCAAACAGCACTCCCCCACAATCCACTAGTGGACTGTTCCTGACATCCTCATGTCCAGAGCAGGTCTGTGGGTGTGATGACTTTAGAAACAGTCCACTGCACAAGTCTGCTAGACCACGGGGAGGGAAGGAGCCACAGGGTCCTGTCTTGTGCGGGGAGGGTCGGAGGATTAGGTACTTATATCTCCGTTCTCCAATCTCCTAGGCAAAAACAAGCAGTTGATCACCTGCACAGTCCCACTGCATAGGATTTTTTTTTCACCTAGAGTTGTGCTTTAATCCTCAATATGTTCACAGCTTAAACACAACACTAACCCTAGCTGTTGGCGTGATAAAATCTTATAGCAGACCAGATGTGGCCAGCAGGCGTTAGTTTGGAGACTCATAATCCAGAGCAGAGGTCTCCAAAGTGTGGCCCTGGGCATGTTGTGGTCCTTTTCCTTCTTTTATCTGGTCACCAGTGAAGGGGCACAATTCCTCCAATGACACCAACGATGGAGCACAATTCCTCCCAATTCCTCAATGATCCACTGACACCAACAATTGTTCCCAATGACACCAATGATGGGGCGGCGCAATTCCTTCCACTGACATTAATGATGGGGCACGATTCCTCCCAATGACACCAGCAATTGCACGCAATGACACCAATGATGGGGCATGAATCCTCCCAGTAACATCAACAATGGCGCACAATTCCTTAGGCTGGCACCAGCGATGGGTTAGCTAGTTTGGAGACCCATTGTCTAGAGCAGCGGTTTCCAAAATGTGGCCCTGGGCCAGATGCAGCCCTTTGCTTTTATCTGGCCACTATTTCATCCACTGATACCAACAATAGGGCATACCCTCCCACCCAACCTCCCACCCCCCCCCCCACACACACACACACACACTCACACACTAACACCAGTGAAGGGGCACAATTCCTCCCAATGACACTATCGAGGGAGCACAATTCCTCACAAAGCCTCAATAATACAATGACACCACAAATTGTTCCCACTGGCACCAATGATGGGGCACAATTCTTCCCACTGACATTAATCATGGGGCACAAATAATCCCACTGACACCAATGATGGGGCACAATCCCTCCCAATTACACCAACAATTGGACCCAATAATACCAATGATGGGGCATGAATCCTCCCAGTGATACCAAATATGAGGCACAATTCCTCCCATTGACACTAACAACGGGGGACAATTCCCCCACTGGCACCAAAGACAGGGAATTGTTTTTACTTGCTGGCTTTTTCTACTTCAAATCATTGGTCTCAGAGGGTCCGTGGGACCCAGGCAGCACTTTGAGAGAGGCAGCAAACTGAACCACCAAGATGTTACCGAGCAAACTGACCACCAAGATTTTTTTCCAGCAGTTTTGTATGTCATGATGACAACTGCCCCCCCGGGCTGTTCCGCCTGTCCCTATACTACTCTAGCCTGCCCCTATACTACCCTAGCCTGTCCATCTACTACCCTAGACTGTCTATATGCTACACTAGCCTGCCCCTATACTACTCTAGTCTGCCCCTATACTACCCTAGCCTGTCTATCTAATACCTTAGCTTGCCCCTATACTACCCTAGCCTACCCCTATACTACCCTAGCCTGTCTATATATTGCCCTAGCCTGCCCCTGTAATACCTTAGCCCGCCTCTTGAAATTGAACATAATGGTATGTCATATAATTTTGCATATAGACAAGGTGCTGTTGCATGTAAATCTGACTTCCTGATAAATGTAATTTTAGTTTCAATTATCATGATATAAAATAATGGATGTGGGGGCCTTTTGGTGGGCGTGATTTTTTTTTGGAGGGGGGGGCAGCATTTCATTCTTGGACCAGGGCAGCACAGAGTCTTGGGCCAGCTCTGCTTCCAATGGCCACAGTCTGGCCCCCCTAAAGTCTGAAGAACAATAAACTTGCCCCTTGTTTAGAAAGTTTGGAGACCCGTGGTCTAGAGGACCAGGATAGGCATCTTTACTTACCCAATCCTCCACTCCAGCAGGCTCTCTCCAACCAACTTCTTCTCCCCAATGCTTTGGTGATCACAGGCCCTCTAATGCAATCAAGAAAAGCATTTTACATGAGGATTGCAAGGGACAGTCCACTACTGGAGCATAAAGGAGAGGAGAGTGCCGTCTTCCTGGGAAGTGGAGGATGGGATAAGTAACACTGCTCTTTCCAGTCCCCTAGAACGAGCATCTAACCCATGCAGCTCAACGGCAAGAGAGCATTTTTCCTTTCCCCAGAGATGGGCTTTAAATATCTTTTTTCTGTGTAAAATAAATGTTGAAGGAGTACAAACTCTTCTCTATTATGGAAAGCAGACGTGTTTTTCTCCAGGTACGCAATTCATGACTTTTTCCAAATTGACCTTTTAAAACCTGCAGCAAGTTACACATTTTTTTTGTATAAGCAACTTCAAAAAACAAATAAAATAGCTCACTGAACTATCCAAGAAACATTGCAGACGTGCCTAATCCAGAAAGTGCACCTTCACAGATCGATTTCCAGCAAAATGTGAAGAGTTGTTGGTGAAAAGCTAATCCAGCAAACATTGCAGCTGTGTACAAATCAGAGCATTCACTCAAATGAATCCACATTTATTGGGAAAAAAATAGCAAATAAATATACACACAGTATCTCACAAAAGTAAGTACACCCCTCACATTTTTGTCAATATTTTATTCTATCTTTTCATGTGACAACACTGAAGAAATGACACTTTGCTACAATGTAAAGTAGTGAGTGTACAGCTTGTATAACAGTGTAAATTTGCTGTCCCCTCAAAATAACTCAACACACAGCCATTAATGTCTAAATCGCTAGGGCAACAAAAGTGAGTACACCCCTAAGTGAAAATGTCCAAATTGGGCCCAAAGTGTCAATATTTTGTGTGGCCACCATTATTTTCCAGCACTGCCTTAACCCTCGGGCATGGAGTTCACCAGAGCTTCACAGGTTGTCACTGGAGTCCTCTTCCACTCCTCCATGACGACATCACAGAGCTGGTGGATGTTAGAGACCTTGCACTCCTCCACCTTCCATTTGAAGATGCCACACAGATTCTCCCCCAGAGGTCAAAGGTCAAGAGACGTGGCCGACCGCTGACAAAGTGTACCGCCTACCCTGAACAAGTCGGGGAAAGCGCTTTGTGCCTGCATGGATTTGCTCCAGGTACCCCGGTTTCCTCCCACACTCCAAAGACATGCCGGTAGGTTAATTGGATCATTTCTAAATTGACAATTGTAGGTGTATGCATGAAAGTAAGTTAGGGACCTTAGATTGTAAGGTCGTTGAGGGTAGGAACTGATGACAATGTATATGTAAAAGCGCTGCGTAAATTAATCGCACTATATAAGTATCTGAAATAAATGAATAAAGCCCACGCCAAACTTTTTAAAAAAAGGGCCTGGTTTGGATTTTGGGGGGACCCCCATGCAAATTTTTCCAGTGATTTTAGATCTATATTGCCGGAAGCAGGCAATACATTACAGCCGTGAGCGATTTTATATGACAGTTTTTCCTTTACAAATGTCATTTTGCGGTGGCACTGTTCTAAATATCACAGTGATGCGCCACTTTACAGGCAGACTAAGGGGACCCCCCAGGCACAAATTTAACCACTTCAGCCCCGGAAGGATTTCCCACTTTAGGACCAGAGTACTTTTTGCGATTCGGCACTGCGTCGCTTTAGCTGACAATTGCGTGGTCATGCGACATTGTACCCAAACCAAATAGGCGTCCTTTTCTTCTCACAAATAGAGCTTTCTTTTGGTGTTATTTGATCACCTCTGATCGCTGCTATAAACAAAAAAAACAATATTTTTTACTTTTTGCTATAATACATGTCCAAAATAATTTTAAGAAATATAATTTATTCATCAGTTTTGGCCGATATATATTCTTCTGCATATTTGTGGTGAAAAAATCGCAATCAGCATATATTGATTGGTTTGCGCAAAATTTGCCGTGTTTACAAACCATTAATTTATGACGTTTTTATTCTTTTTTTTTTACTAGTGATGGCGGCGATCTGTGATTTTTAGTGGGACTGCTATATTGCAACGGACATGTCGGACATTTTTTACACTTTTTGGGATCATTTCATTTATACAGCGATCAGATCTAAAAAGAAAATGGCGATTTGGGACAACAAGCCACACTCCCGCAGTAAATGTATGCGACGTGGTCAGTAAGTGGTTAAAGGACTATTTCATTTTTTTTTCACTTTAATCATTATTAAAATCACTGTTCCTGAAAAAACAATCTTTTTAATAACTTTTTTTGGCATTGATACTTGTTCCCTAGGGTAATAACCGGGTCCCCATACACTTTTTTTTTTTTTAAGATATTTTTATTAAATTTTGAAGACATACACACAGCAAGAGCATACAACAATATAGCGAGCACTAAACTAGTGCAACACCAGAGAAAAAAACACTTGCGAACTGTACATAAATCATATCTTAAAGAGAATTACACACGTCTCATGTAGTTATTGTCCATATAAACCAGTTTAGTTCTGATACCTAGTATGATAGAGTATAATAGTAAAAATATTGCATCTATACCATAGATGGCCAAAGAGTTAACCAAATGTATCCATTCAAGGTGATATAGGACACAGTATAAGAGGACTAGCTAGCCATCTGTTCCACAGTTTATAGAACCCTTTACTCCTTTTCCTAATTTCGAATGTTAATTCGTATAGGGGTCGTGCGTCATTCACCAATCTCAACCATAATGCCTTAGTTAAAGACTCCGATCCCTTCCAGGTCAGTAAGAGAGACTTCCTTGCATAAAAGTAAAGAATGCAGAGAAGTTTCCTAATCTGAGCAGAGAGTGATAACTCTCCAAAAATGCCCAACAGGCAATTATTAGGGTGTATAATATTGGGAAGGTCCAAGGCCGAAGAAATAAAGGAGCCTATGTCCTCCTAAAAGTGCTGGACCATAGGGCAGGCCCAAAAGCAATAAAAAAAATCAGCCCGTTGTCCACAGCCCCTAAAGCAGTCAGCCGCGGGCAACAATCCGATCTTGTGTAGACTATTGTGGGTGAGGTGAGACTGGTGAAAGACTTTGATTTGGATGATTCGATCTCTAGAGGAAATGACTGAGGATTTAAACGTATCAGTAAATTCTGACCAGTCCTCTTCTGTTATTATTAAGTCCATAGTGGATCATTTGGCTTGAGCATTTCTAAACCTAAGATAAGTGTCTGTGATAAGGGCCATATAGATACCTGAATTATTATTGTCTTCTCCTGACCAGTCTTAAATGACTATGCAAATTTAGGAGTCAGTAAAGGAGATCTCTAGCTTAGTAGGTTTAGTTTCAGAAAGTGGTCAGAGTGGAGTGGGTGTTATCAGATGTGTTCTAGCCTAACAACGGGCGCCGACTGACGAAATCCCCGACACCTGTTGCCCGACTAAAAAAAATAACGAAAACCCGGACGGGATACCAGGTCGTGAAAATCCTCCTGTATCCGAGGAAATAAAGAAGCCGGAACCTGGAAGGGTTA
>BLSH010278369.1:711419-733376 GCA_018402905.1 Glandirana rugosa
AGATGTATCCAAGGCACAAAGTTTTAATGTAAGTGTTTTTAACATTGGGGGCATTAAAAACTTGTCTTGAAATACTGCACCATGAGTTTTTTCCCTCTGTTACCTCCATATGGGATCATGTGCTGAGATGACATCGGGTACTGAGATTACAACCCAGGGATCTCCTATCAACACACGCTGTGGTGAATCCCCTCTTGCTAGAGAGCGTTTCTGACCCCTGTAGTGGGGGTCCTGAGTTTCTGGTAAGGGTCAGTGTGTTTGGTGTTGGTGACGGGCACAGTTGATTCCCCCATTTCATTCACCGGATGTAAACTGTGGACTGAACTTTTTAACTGAAGTACTACAAGTCTTTTTACCTGGTTTTCTGAGTGAAAAACTGTGGACTGAATAATATCACCATTGTTCATTAGCGCTGCACCTTTATCCATTTAATTCATATAGGGGTCGTGTGTCATTCACCAATCTCAACCATAATGCCTTAGTTAAAGACTCCGATCCCTTCCAGGTCAGTAAGAGAGACTTCCTTGCATAAAAGTAAAGAATGCGGAGAAGTTTCCTATTCTGAGCAGAGAGGGATAACTCTCCAAAAATGCCCAACAGGCAATTCTTAGGGTGTATAATATTGGGAAGGCCCAAGGCCTAAGAAATAAAGGAGCCTATGTCCTCCTAAAAGTGCTGGACCATAGGGCAGGTCCAAAAGCAATGTAAAAAATCAGCCTGTTGTCCACCTCCCCTAAAGCAGTCAGCCGCGGGCAACAATCCGATCTTGTGTAGACTATTGGGGGTGAGGTGAGACTGGGGAAAGACTTTGATTTGGATGATTCGATCTCTAGAGGAAATGACTGAGGATTTAAGCGTATCAGTAAATTCTGACCAGTCCTCTTCTGTTATTATTAAGTCCATAGTGGATCATTTGGCTTGAGCATTTCTAAACCTAAGATAAGTGTCTGTGATAAGGGCCATATAATAGGTAAAGATAAGCTTTGTAGTCTCAGGGTCTCTCAACAGTTTTTCCAATGGGGAATTGGATTTATCAGGGTACCAAATTGCGCACGGATAGCATGACATAGTTAGTAATAATAAAACAAATATGAATTTGGCAGATCGAAATCCAACTGCATTTGTCTAAAAGATCTTAAACCCCTGTGTATCAAAAAGGTGTCAGAGGTATTTAACCCCTCTAAAGGACCATTGCATAGGATTGGGTATGGATCTTAGTTCTTTAAGGGTAGGGTTAAACCAGAAAGGGGTATTCGAGGGGGTCAATCACGATTCCTTGAGGTGCTTAGCGATTATTGATTCAAATAAGGAGCGAGACATACGTAATATAGACACTCCATTTTGGTCAGGAACACAATCTCTATATATTATGTTGTGGAGAGTCTCCATAGAGGAGACAATAGCTCCCTCCGCGCTAGTGCAGGCGTTGGTAGCATTCGGGTGTAGCCAGTCATGAATGGGTACTAATTGAGAGGCTAGATAATATAAGTAAAAGTTGGAAAAGGCCAGCCCAGCCAAATGCGAAGGGAGTCTAAGTGTCTCTAAGGCTACCCTGGGTGACCCACCATGCCACAAAGATGTAGTACAAATTGTGTCTATACGTTTAAAAATAGTTTTCGGGACCCTACATGGAGAGTTAGCCAAGACATATAGTAGCCTGGGAAGGTAGATCATTTTAATAACATTAGCCCTACCCATGAGATCTAAAGGCAGGTCCATCCATTGTCTAATATGTTCCTGTAGCTGAGACAAAAATGGGCACAGATTATTCATGACATAGGAGGACAACGGTGATTGAATCACCACCCCCATATATCGGAAGGAGGAAACCACCTGTAACTCAGATTCTGGGTGAATCAAGGGTATGGCAGCTTGATCCAATGGGAAAAGATTTGATTTTTCCCAATTCATTGGGAATCCGGAATAGTCCCCAAAGGTATTGATTATTGAAAACAAATTTTTAAGGGAATCATGAGGATCAGCCAAGTATACCAGAGTGTCGTCGGCATATAGGGAGATACGTTCCTCGATAGTCCCAATTGGGAGGCCCTTTATCAGCGTAGATTCACAAATCTTCATGGCAAGGGGTTCTATCACCAGGGCAAACAGGAGGGTAGATAAAGGGCACCCCTGCCTGCTGCCTCTGGCAACTGAGAACGCCTCAGTAACCTGATAGTTAACTCTGATACGGGCCATTGGTGAAGAATAAAGCAGTTGAATCCACGTCACCATGTGTGGACCAAAACCAGATCTCCTCAACACCTAAAAAAGATAAGGCCATTCCACACTATCAAAGGCCTTTTTTGTATCAAGCGATACTATAACCCTAGTATGAGCACATCCATGGGGATACTGCATGTTATTAAATAGTCTACGTATATTCATTCTAGTGGAACGCCTGGGAATAAAACCCCCCTGGTCATCCCCTATCAGTTTTACAATCACCATATTGAGACGATTGGCCAACACTTTAGCAAGGATCTTAATGTCCACATTTATAAGCGATATAGGACAATAGGAGTCACATTGTAAGGGGTCCTTTCGGGGTTTTAAGAGTAGTACAATTAGCGCTTCACGCATAGATGGAAGAAGGGTCCCTGTCTTAAAGGCTCTGTTATATGTACCAAGGAGGAGGGGGCTAAGTAAATGACTTAACTTCTTATACCATTCGGCTGGAAATCCATCCAGGCCAGATGTGGTATTACTTGGGAGCTGCAAAATTGCAAGTGCTATTTCCTCTACAGTAATGGGCACTTCTAATTCCTCTCTCTCCTGAGTAGTCAGCAGAGGAAGGGAAACCTGTGGCAGGTAGTCGGTTAATTGGTTATCAGAATAGAGGACTCTAGTGCAATATAGGACTTTATAGAAGGACAGAAAAGAATCAATGATGTCCTGTGGGGTGTCTCGGCCTGGCAGCATGAAAATGGAGGAGTGTTCAGCAGAATCAACTTAATCATCCTGGTCTTTTCAGAGGAGCGGAGCACATATGTCACTTATGAGGCCCAAACAGAAACATCCAACAGTAAAGGGGACCTATAGAGTGTAAATACCACAACATAATGCAGACCAAGACTGAGTGCAACCCCATATGATAAAGCCAACCAGTAATTAGGAGTATAAGGCAGATACCTGCGCACCCCTCCAAGGTATGCACTGTAGTCACAAGGGTAATGCAATAGCCATAGCTTGTTTCATCCGCATATTGAGAGAAGGACAGTCAGGAGAGATATGGAGCCAGGTGAGGAGAAGTATGAGGATAGTATCACTCATGTTTTATTACGTCCCCGTCATTGCTGGGTCCAAAATGGTCTTCTATCCAGGCCATAGCACCTTTGGGAGTAGTATAGAAATGGGCCTTACTATCACATGTGATTCTGAATTTGGTGGAAAGAGCATGGCATACTGTAGGTCCTCTTTACACAGACGATCTTTCACTGTAGCAAAGGAGACACGTTGGTGTTGAACTTCAGCTGAAAAGTCAGGGTATATGTATATAGTATTACCATTAAACTTGATTGGCCTTTCTCCCTGGACATGCACAGAATAGTAACTTAATCCAGAAAATTGAGAATTCAGGCAATCGATGGCCGTGGGGGGTGGGGGGTGCAATGTGCACGTTCAAGAAGAAAGGCATGGGACAGGGTCCCAACCCCAAGAGCATCCTGCAGCCAGGAGTGTAGAAAGTGTTCAGGGCTGGGACCCTCTGAAAGTTCCCGGAACCCCACAAAGCGGAGATTATTCCTTCTGGAATGATTCTCCAGGTCATCCAATTTATCTTTGAAGGTCGCCATCTCATCAGTGGCTGTATGTAGGGTGGCAAAAAAGGGATGCGCAGTGTCTTCTAGAGTGCTAATGCGTTCTTCTGCAGCCCCTGTTCTCTCCCTTAAATTCTGAACATCTTGCTTCAGCAAGGAAAAGTCTGTACGGATGGTTTCTATCTGCAAAGTTAGTGAGGCCTTGCAATCCTGAATTGCAAACATTATTTAAGTAAGTGTGTACTCCACTAAGGGTGGCTCAAAAGCGGAGCTATCTGCAGGGCTAGGAGGGGTGTCATGTGCTAGGAGAGGATCGTGCTGTGTAGCAAAAGTAGCAGGGCCAGAGTCACTCACCTCTTGGAATGGCTGTGAAGGAGATGCTGTTGGTGAGGAAGCCCGCAGCACGCTGTCCATGTCTGCTGAGTCTCCGGCGTCATCTTGCCTACAGAACCGTGCAAGTTGTTCTGGATAGGGGCGTGGGGGGCCCGTATTTTACCATCATACCACCGCCAATAGATGCCCACGGGTCTCAGGTTTAAATCTGTGCCTTGATGTCAGGATGACTGCAGGATGGTGTCAAAAAGTCGGAGCTGTGAAGTTAAGCAGCCGCTCTCTTCGCCTTTCGGCCACGCCCACCCCATACACTTTTTATGGCAATAAAAAGGTATATAAACCTTTAAAATGAGTCATTTTGATTTTTTCCTGTCCGAGTCCCATTGACTTTAATAGGCTTCACGTATTCAAACTAACTTATTGCCTGTTCGCATGGTTCTGGTGCGAGCCGAACCGGGGGGTGTTCAGCTCATCCCTACTCTGCAGCAATGCTGGCAGCACTCATACGTCTATTTGCCAAAGACAACCTCTGGATATGACGCTGAGCACGTGCACTCAACTTTTTTGGTCGACCACGGTAAAGCCTGTTCTGAGTGGATCCTGTCCTGTTAAACCGCTGTATGGTCTTGGCCACCGTGCTGCAGCTCAGGGTCTCTTTCATGGTCTAGCAATCTTTTTATAGCCTAGGCCATCTTTATGTGGAACAATTCTTTTTTTCAGATCCTCAGAGAATTCTTTGCCATGAGGTGCCATGTTGAACTTCCAGTGACCAGTATAAGAGAGTGAGAGCGATAACACCAAATTTACCACACCTGCACCCATTCACACCTGAGACCTTGTAACAAAGCAAAGCTTTGCATATTCTAAAATAATAATATGTGGAGTACTTTGTTATTTTAAATGACAACAAAGGTATTGCTGAATAACAGGCCCATTTTCGTCTATGGAATAAATAAAAAAAGTAATCTTTTTTGCAAGATCTTTGCCAAATTACAGGCCAATTTTTGATCTAAGAAATGCATAAAAAATAAAATAATGTTTGCAAAACAATTTAATCCAAAGTCCTGTGTATAAAAAAATTATATATGTGTCATTTGTTATTTTAACCAATCCAGATCCGCGATACAGCATGGATTGGGATTGCCGGGGGGAAGTCCATGGACGTCAGCCCCTTTGTGCCCCTTTGTGTGCTCCCCTACCCGTGATCTCCTGTAAGAGCAGCAGAACGGGGAACCGCCAATGTAAACACTGCAGTTCTCCGTTCTGTGAAGGGGGACATAACAGATCTACTGATCCCTGTGTTCGGGATCAGTGAGATCTGTTATGTCCCTGCCAGCCCAGCGCCCATACAGTTAGAACACATACAGGGAACACAGTTAACCCCTTCACTGCCCCCTTAGTGTTAACCCCTTCCCTGCCAATGACATTTATACAGTAATTAGTGGCTATTTACATTTCTGATCGCTGTATAAATGTCATTGGTCCCAAAAAAGTGTCAAAAATGTCCGACACGTCCGCTGCAATATCACAGTCCCGATAAAAAATCGCAGATCACCGCCATAACTAGTAAAAAAAAAAAAATAACAATAAAAAATGCTATAAATCAATTGCCATAGTTTGTAGATGCAATAACTTTTGCGACAGCGCCGAAAATTGATCTGGACAGGAGGGGGGGTTTAAGTGCCCAGTAAGCAAGAGGTTAGTTATAGACAAAGTTATTGTCAAATATTTAAGCCCATAGCAAAAATGTAAAAATTGCTCTGTTCCATGGGCAGCGTATAATAAGCTAATAAATAAGTTGTAAAAGCTTTTGTGCTCCCTTGACTAATTCTTGTATAAGACGTATGTGTCCAACATGGACCCCGGGACTAAGAAAAATACAAAAAGAGTGGTACTAATTGATGGTTAATGCTTCTTATCGGGAAGGAGAGGGAGACAGAAATCTTGGGTTGTCTTGATTAAAACGTGCCTGGGTAGCTGCAGAACAACAGCAGATGTTTTACATCTAGCGAATAACCTTGAAAATGAAGAGAGAAGATCTTTAATCAGCCAACAGATGGAGCAGGCCAAGGAAAGCGCCCGGAGAAAAATACATCACTGCCAGAGGTGCCAGGCAGATCAAAACCTGAAGCAGCGGGGCTGAAAACCTGATGCACTGATGGAGAGGTGAGTCTCACACCCATGTCCCCTCTTCTCCTCTAAGAGTGCCCCCACGCCATATAGCCCCATCACATCAACCGCTGTGCCAGGACTCCACCGAGCGATGGATTTCCCTTTTCTTTGGAAAGTTGCAAATCTGTTTGCATTCAGTAAGCCAGCCAACTGTTTCGAGTTTTAATTGTATAGCTGTGCCGCTAATATCTCTTCGCAGTAGGGATAGAGAGATGGCAGATATTAAGATTCCCATTGTACGGGAGGGTGCCACCGAGTGACATTTCATCAAATTATGAGGGACAACCGGCACCCGTCCACATCATTGTGTATTCTGCAGTGTTCAGGATACTTTTCATGGCTAATTTCGCTTAGAGGAACACTGTCTGAGTAGCTCAGTGGTAAGCATTTTTTACTAAATTGTTATTTTGGGCAAAACTTTGTTTTAGGTTCGTACAGTATGAGGAAAGATAGGAACCCCTGCCTATGTCCTCATTCAGAAAATATCCACTTGACCCTTGTTTATTGTACAGGTAGAAGAGGAAGTAAGGGAGTATCTTCCTACTACCTGTCTATTTGAGTGAGACAGAACAGGAAGTGAGCAAGAATTGCCCCACTTCCTGACTATGTGAGGGTGTCAGACAGAACAGGGAGTGATGGAAATTTGCCCCATTCCCTGTCTATGTGAGGTTGTCAGATAGAACAGGAAGAGAGGGAGAATTTCCTAATTTCCTGTCTATATGAAGGTGTCAGGCAGAACAAGCAGTGAGGGAAAATTGCCCTAGCCCCTGTCTATGTGAGGGTGTGAAACATAACAGGAAGGGATGGAGAGCCTTCCTCCCCATGTCTGTGGGGGTTTTGAACAAGAAGTGAGGGTGTTAGACAGAACAGGAAGAGAGGGAGAATAGCCCCAGTTCTTATCTATGTGAGGTTGTCAGACAGAACAGGAAGGGAGGGAACATTTCCCAATTTCCTGTCTATGTGAAGTTGTCGGGCAGAACAAGAAGTGAAGGAAAATTGCCCCAGCCCCTGTCTATGCGAGAGTGTGAAACATGACAGGAAGGGATAGAGAGCCCTCCTCCCCATGTCTGTGGGGGTTTTGAACAAGAAGTGAGGGTGTTAGACAGAACAGGAAGTGAGGGAGAATAGCCCCTGTTCTTATCTATGTGAGGTTGTCAGATAGAACAGGAAGGGAGGGAGAATTGCCCCACTTCCTGTTTATGTGAGAATATTAAACAGAACAGGAAGTGAGGGAAAATTGCCCACTTCCTGCCTATGTGAAGGTGTCAGACATAACAGAGAGTGATGGAAAGTTGCCCCCCTCCATGTCTGTGAAGGAAGGTGAACAAGAAGTGAGCGAGAATTGCCCCAATTCCTGTCTTTGTGAGGGTGTAAGACAGAACAGGAAGTGAGGGAGAATTGCCCCACTTCCTGTCTATGTGAAGGTGTCAGATAGCACAGGAAGTGAGGGAAAATTGCCCCAGTTCTTGTCTATGTGGGGGTGTCAGCCATAACAGGGAGTGATGGAAAGTTGCCCCGGCATGTCTATATGAGGATGTTAGAACAAGAAGAGAAGGAACATTGCCCCACTTATCGTCTATGTGAGGGTGTCAGGCAGAACAGAAAGTGAAAGGAAAATTGCCCCAGGTCTTGTGTATGTGTGGGTGTTGGAAAGTTAACCCCATGTCTTTGATGGTGTCAAACAGGAAGTGAGGGAGAATTGCCCCACTTCCTATCTATGTCTACAGTATGTGAGGTTGTCAAACAGAACAGAAAGTGAGAGAAAATGTCCCCTTGTCTATGTGTATGTGAAGGTGTAGACCACTCATAGACCACTGAAAAAATATAAACACTCATTAACCAAACACATGTTAAATGCAGGCAAATCGCTCATTCCCCTAGATTGGAAGTCCACCTCTGTACTGACAATCAAAGACTGGATATATAAAATGAATGACATTCATGATATGGAGAGGTCCATCGCGATCACACATGACTCCACTGATCGCTTTCATAAGATTTGGACCACTTGGTTTTAATTCAAACTTTCCAAAGGATATCTAGACCTCTTAAGTGCCTAAATGGCCAATTGTAAAGTACATCACTGTAAATTCACCCTTCATCAATTATCTAATCAATATGTGCCATAGGTTATCTACACCTGCAATTTTATGACCAATATTTGCTACCAGATTCCACCTTATACTTCAACCTACCTATACTACCACATATTTTCTCTCTCATCGCTCCTCAATTCTTTCTACCTCCTTTCTCTCCTTCTTTTTATTCTTCTTTTTGTAATTGTGATACCTAAAGCGTGACTTCTAGGCATCTAGGGAAAAAGAATCCCCTTAGAGAGTACAGCATTGGGGGCACAGTGTTAGCCAGCACTACAGAAGAAAAAGATTTTGGGGTGCTTATTTCAGATGATTGCAAAATGAGCAAACCGTGTGACCAGGCAGTGGGAAAAGCAAATAGAATTCTGGGATGTATCAGTAGAGGGATCACCAGCAGGAGTAAGGAGGTTCTGATTCCTCTATATAGATCTTTAGTGAGACCTCACTTAGAATACGGTGTCCAGTTCTGGAGACCTCACTTACAAAAAGATATTGATAAAATAGAACGAGTTCAGAGACGGGTAACAAAGATGGTGAAAGGTCTGGGGGATAAAACATATCAAGAGCGACTTCAGGAACTTAATATGTACAGTCTGGAGGAAAGAAGGGGGAGGGGAGACATTGATTGAAACCTTTAAATACATCAAGGGGGTGAATAAGGTTCAGGAGGGCAGTCTTTTCAATATGAAACCAAAATCAAGAACACGGGGACCTCAAACTAACTGGGGGGAAGTTCAAAACTAATCTTAGAAAGTATTATTTTACTGAAAGGGTGGTTGATGATTGGAATAAACTAACAACAGAGGTTGTGAGACAGTCAACAGTAAATGGCTTTAAACATGCTTGGGATAAACATAAATCCATAGTCAAACAAGAAGGTTAATGTAAAAAAAAAAAATATATATAAAAAAAAATAAATAAAAAGGGGCAGACTCGATGGACTACTCAGTCTTTTTCTGCCGTCACTTTTCTATGTTTCTATGACTTTATACGATCCACGTAAACAGTTTTGATAGTTTACATACGAGTATACTATTATCTTTATCCGGTTCCCGACTGGCTCGCGTGCATTTGCTTCTGCAGAGTGACGCTGTAACTTGACTTGGCGTCTATAAATGGCGGCACACTCTCGTATCCGCCAAACTCTGCAGGAGTGTGCCGCGGCTTGGGCAGACCCGATGTCCGCTGGTGAGCCACGATTGCTTAAGACAGTGGTTCCCAACTCCTGTCCTCAGGACCCACCAACAGGCCAGATTTTAAGTATTACCTTGGGGAGATGCAGAGTAGAATTCTGCAATCACTGAGCAGCATTTTCATCATAGTCCTTGCAATGTCAAGTGCTCATCAGTTAGCGCAGCCATGTAACCATGCTGACCAATGGGATCCAGTGGGATCACCAAACAAATGTCAAAGAGTCTAAGTTTTTAATGATAAAGTGGATTCAAACAAAGGGCCAAACAAACTACCCCTTCATCATAATGCAAGCAATGCCAAGCGCTTCTTGGCCACTGTGACCATGCTGGCCAATAAGGAACACTTCTTTCTTCTGGGACACTTTACCAGAACAAGCCTCAGATGCACTTCTCATTGGTCAGCATGGTTACATGGCTGCGCTAACTGATGAGCACTTGACATTGCAAGGACTATGATGAATTGAATATCCGGAGTGAGCATCTATCATAATGCAAGCAACGCAAAGCACTTATTGGCCACTGTGACCATGCTGGCCAATGAGAAGCATTTCTTATTTCTAGGGCACTTTACTTGGTCCGCATGGTCATGTGGCTGCACTCACCAATGGGCACTTGCCATTGCAAACACTGTGATGGAAATATGGTGTACAGACCGCTACACCGGTAGTACAGTCCATCATGGCCACAATGTGCAGTGGGGTCCAGAGGGTTTGCTAGGATATTTGGAGTTGATACATCTCTTCATCAATGCCTTGTTCACATGCGGGCGTACTTCCCCGTACGCCCATTCGAGGGCTTTGTTTACCCGCATGGGTATGCACAAGTATTCTGTGCATCCCCATGTTGGGAGTGCCATTGATGTCAATTGGAATGTAGCAACCACGTGGACACAGCCACTACTCACAATTTGGCATCTGTGCATTCAAGGCCAGATACCTACGTGGAAGTCAGTTTGGGAGCAGTGGCTGTGTCCATGTGACCACTTTGTCCAAACTGACATGAATGGGAGTTTATGCATGGAGATGCATGGAACGAAAACACAGCACTTGCATGGGCATGTGCTGTAGTACACCCAGGTTAATGAAGCATTTTTGTGAAAAGATAAACCTATCTTTAAGTGTGAATGGGTCCATATATGCAGGGCTGCTGTTAGAAATCATGGGGCTCCATAGAGCTTACCTGACAGGGCCCCTTTCCCCCGTCTGAAAGTGACATCGATTTATCAGACCCTTTCTCTGTAGCCTCAGCTGCACAGATGAATTAATAGGAAGTGCTCTGAGGCTTCCTGCCCATTCACAAACTGAAGCATAGTAAACACGGTTTACTACCCCTCAGTGATGAATGGACACAGGAGTGATTGGTACTGATCGCTCACTGTGTTCATTAAGGACTAGGCTCTGAGGAAGAGGTTTGGAAATGCGCCAGCCAGTACATGTGGGATACCATCTGTGGGTGGCATGCGAGATCATGAACATGCAGCTGTCACATATACCGATACTGATCAAAGATTGTTTGTGAGTATGTTTTTATGATTTTAATAAATAGTTTTCCATGAGGATAATGCGCTAGGCCAGTGCGCCCTTGTGTTTGTGTTTCTTGCTAGAGTGTCTGGACCTCCTCGGTCTTCCAAGGGCAGCAAGGCGGTATTCCATCAGAATTTATCAAGCGTGAAGCTTGGAATAATATCCTGGTGGAGCCACTCCCTTTAAGCGCAGGAAAGAGATTTTGCATCTTGAAACTTCCCCCTGTGTGCCCGCAGCAGCTACCAGCGGGAGAGGAAGGGAGAGCAGCTGGCAGCGCTGCAGGGGAAAGGGGCACACATGGGGGCAGATGCAGTGCAGTGCAGCCAGAGGGGGAAAGATGAGAAGAAGTTGGCAGCACAGCAGGGGGAGGGAGAAGAGGATTGGTGTCTGCAATAAGACAGTACAGCCGGACCTCATGCTCAACAGGTGCCAGGGCCCACCTTTGGAACTGATGGGGCCCGGGCCCAGTACAGGAGGGCTGGCTGTACTGCCTTATCAGTGGCCCTGATTATACACTATACTATCAAAAGTATTGGGGTGGCTGCCTTTACATGCACATGAACTCTAATTAAAATCTTTTACAGGGACCCAGTCTCTACACTAAACTTTCCCAAGGAACAGATACATACACTATATTATCAAAAGTATTGGGACACCTGCCTTTACACAGACATGAACTTTAATGGCATCCCAGTCTTAGTCCGTAGGGTTCAATATGGAGTTGGCCCACCCTTTGCAGCTATAACAGCTTCAACTCTTCTGGGAAGGCTGTCCACAAGGTTTAGGAGTGTCTATGGGAATGTTTGACCATTCTTCCAGAAGCGCATTTGTGAGGTCAGGCACTGATGTGGATGATTACTCAAACAAGGAAGTGCTGATCAGTCATAAGCACCAAGAAGTCAAAAGTTTGAATGTATAAACAAGCTTTAATTAACTGAAACCCATCAGAAAAAACACTACAGCTTAGGCAGAGGAATGATTGAATAAACACACTGAAACTCACTGATCAAGGGAAGGCTGTGGCTGAGCCTGGAAGGATGGATGGTTGTCTCCGTTTCTGGTGTTCCCAGGTGCGGACTGGTGGCCCAAACACAATGAGCTGTTGCCTCAATGGGGGCTTCACTGGGCTCAGAGGTGCTGCAAGCAGTGTTGCCAACCTCCCGCAGCGTTTTTTTTATTGGCAAAACATGGAAAATTTACTGGCGGAGCACATTTTTTACTGGCAACCTGAAAAATAACAGAACTCCTATTAAAAACGAAGACAATTGATATTTAAACACAACATGGAAACACTGACAATACCCATATCAAGTAGTTTGCCCGGTTTACGCTTAAAAAGTCAGCACAGCATGACAAATTATCAGACCCTGATAGTTATAGAGAGTTGTAAAAATCACAGATTTTTACAAACTGTCAGTAAATTTACTGGCGGTTGGCAACACTGGCTGCAAGTATGTGTGGCCAATGTAGGGGGCACGCAGAGCCCCAGGAGCTGCGCTCCAGGGATGGTAGGCAGTACAGGATCTGAGATCAGTAGCAGCAGGCTTGGATGCGATGTAGTGATGAAAGGGTATGGGAACAAAACGCTGGAGCTTTCAGAGGACTGACTACATGTTTCGGGGATTAACCCCTTCTTCGGGTCATCTGGTGAGAGCCTGCGAAAGGAGGATATGTATGGAAAACCAGGGGACGGCTCAACCATCCATTCCTGGTCCATGATTAAACCCATATGATTAGAAACAATAAAATCCATGGAGAAGAGTTACCACAATGCTTTCTCCAGTGTCTATTAAAAACGTAACCTGATTGTAAAGGCTCGCTTTAAAAAAAAAAAAATAAATAATAATAACAAACATGTGATACTTACCTCCTCTGTGCTGTTGGTTTTGCACAGAGCAGCCTAGATCCTCCTCTTCTCGGGTCCCTCTTTGCTGCTTCTGGCCCCTCCTCCTATCAAGTGCCCCCTCAGCCAGCAGCTCTCTATGGGGGCACCCAAGCCGAGTCAGAGCACCGTGTATCCATTCAGACACGGAGCCCCGCCCTGACCCCACCCCCTCTCCCCCCTGATTGGCTGACAGACTTTGATTGACAGTCGAGGGAGCCAATGGCGCCGCTGTTGTGTCTCCGCCAATCAGGAGGAGTTTCCTGGGCGGCTGAAGGGATCATGGACATTGCTGGAGAGAGGCTCAGGGTAAGTATTAGGGGGTGCTGGGGAGGCTGCAACACACAGAAGTTTTTTTCATCTTAATACATAGAATGCACCTTCTGCCTTTACAACTTCTTTAACGTGAAAAATAAATATGAAACATGTAAAAAAATATGATAAATTAGGAAGGAGAGTTATTTTTGGGTGGTATGGAGACACTGAAATTATTATTTATCTTTGGGGCTGTTTGTGGACACCCAGCGCTCCCCCTCCCAGGTGGGATGTGCAGACGGTGATTGGCTATCATCCCATTGGGGCTGGGGCACATAGCTGAGCTCAATGAGGTGAATGTTTGCTATAAACCCTATGTTATATGAAATTATATTTTATATGTCCTGTGATGCAAACTTTTTTTTTCTCTTTTTCTGTATAAATATTAGATATTTAACAAATGGCCTGTTAAGTCCCTGAGGAAGCCTCGCTCAGGCGAAACATGTTGGACACCAATACTTTGGACAGTGCTGCCACAGCTAAACTGTACTATACCACAATTTGTGTCTGTATCTACTAATGGATGTTTTTATCTTTGTCAAAATTGTATCCGGATGCATGCTTGCACCCTTTTAGTGTATACAAATAAAAACTTGATTTTAGTTAGCTGCTAATTGTTATGTTTTTAAGCACCATATAAACCCTTACCTAACCTTCCCCTTTTCCCACCCCCTACCACTTACTCACATATGATGAACTAATGAATGAAAAATGATAATAAAATATGTTTGTATGTGTGTAGAGCTACCCCACAGGAGCTGCTTATGTATGTTCAGTCCGCTACTCTGCCTCTCAACCCTAAAGAACTGCCCCAGCCCCTCTGGCCCACCTGGTAATAGTGTAAGAGCAAGGATTAATGAGAAAGACACACGTTATTATAAAACACAAAAATTGTCTTTACTGTAGTATTTCTGTGGATAAGTAATAACCATTGGCAATGTGCTCAAGGAATACAATAAAAGAACATTAACTGAAGTTATGAGCAATATAGCTCAATAGTACATTCAGGCTGCTTTCAGGGGATTCAGAACCTTAGAATAACCCCAAAACAGAGCAAACCCTTTAATAACAATAAAGTCACAAAAATGGCAATCTGTACCAGATTGGTTACCTTTACTTAAGTTTGGCTGTCTCCTGGCACCACAGGCCCAATAACAAACACTGTAATCAAATCAACAGCCAATAACTTAACTTCCTAGATAGGCTGTCCCACACACCCACTGCATATACAGAGCCCTGGATATGTGTGTGCGGAGCTGTATGGTAATAGTAATGTCAGTCCCTTTGAAGTTAAATAAGTCTTGGCATCTTCAGCTAGCCACTCTCGTTGGTGCACTTTAATTCCTGGATAGCAAGCCGGCATAACTGGCCTGGATCATTAAGTGAAGAATGCAAGATTTTCCTCAGCAGGGTGAAAGGACAATGGCATTTGTATACAGTGTCTATCTAACTAATTGGCCTTGTATCCTGAGGCACTACAAGTGTCAGCAAGATGACTACCAGCAATGATGTCTGTATACAGGGTTCAATATAACTGCTTCTGTGCAGTGTCTTTGTTTCCTGCAAATGGGCACAGTCCTCTCACCCAATCCTGCGATCGATCAAGGCCCAAATTAACTTCCTGGGACAGGCAGGCTTTCCTGATGGTGACCGGTCACATCACACTTCTCTGTCAGTGTAGGTGCACTTGGATGTGTACCTGGGATCCTCTCTCCCTCAAGTTGGATGTCCCGACCACTCCCAGAAGCCTAAGATTGTGTGGTGAAATGACCTAAGAGGCAGTGTCCCTCTCTTAGGTCTTCTCTCTTCCTCTGCCACACTTTCACTAAAAAAACTCCTCAGGGAATCAAGATGGAGTCTCTCTCTTCCTCCCCCACAGAGCATGCATGGGATTGTAGTTCCATACTCCATACAAGGCTATGGGGCCGTCTGGTAAAGGGACTCCATATTCCAGAATGCCTTGCAGCCCTTCCTGCAGCTTGTTAAAGTCCCTCTGATTGGCTCCTGTAACTGTTCTCCCCATAGGCTGTTTCTCTCTAGCCCCATAGAAGCACACCAGAGAGCAGTGTAGCTTGATCCTTCTGTATCTCTCTGTACACATTACATTAAAGAGGATTAAACCCTGATGGGGTTTACTTCCTCCATGTTACCCTGGAATGTAAAAGCATAATGGGCTAGTATGCATTGCATATTAGCCCATTATGTGCCACTTACCTATATTGGAAGCCAGCAATGTCCCTGCTCCAGGCCACATCCATCTTCTGCCCCTCTTCCTTCTGGGGCCGCAATCTCTGGCTCTGTGACTGGCTGGGAGCCACCAGTCATGTCACAATCTGTGTTTCTCAACTCCAGTCCTCAAGGCGCCCCAACAGGTCATGTTTTGAGGCTGTCCATTATTTTGCACTGGTGATTTGATCAGTTTCACTGCCTTAGTAATTACCACAGCCGTTTTATCGGAGGGAAATCCTGAAAACATGACCTGTTGGGGCACCTTGAGGACAACCGTTGTACCGTGTGTACAGAGAAGTTGGCCGAACAAAGTTGTACGTGCAAAACACGCATGCTCAGAAGTCAGGAACGCCCAGAAGTGTCCGTTCTGGGAAACCTATGTTCCTAATTCACAAATCACATTCACGTGAACTTCCTCTTTATACGCTCGTAACACGTCACTACGTTTGGCTTGGTTGTGCATGTCAGTACACGAGATACAACAGCCAACATACCATTTGGGCCGTTCGGTCGTACGACCGTTCCACCGTGTGTACGAGGCTTTAGACTGGGATGCCATTAAAGTTCATGTGCGTATAAAGTCAGGTGTCTTAATACTTTTGACAATATATATATGTATTGTATTGTATGTATCCGTTCCTTGAAAAATTTTTGTGTAGAGTCCCTTTAAAAGATTTTAATGCAGATATCATTTTCTCCTAGTTTTCCTAATAACAAAGACAAATAATGCCTTCTTAATGGAATTTAATAAAGCTAAAGAAAAAAAAAGTAGCTCCTGATGTGTAATTACACAGCCGAGCTTTGCGATTGTTGTTGAATCAATTAATGCTTAGAATCTCGGTATAAAGAATGCAAATTAATTGTTGGCATTTCGAATTCAAAGAAACTTTAGCAAGTTGGGAACAAAAAGGAACACCATTACATTATTCATTTTACCCAGTAGCGTACATCGCAAATTCGAAAGCCATTGTGGTGTAATTGGTGGTTTGGAAGCTTCTACAGAGGTGCAATGAACCTTACAGGAAAACGTGTTCTCCAGGCGTATTTAAGCCCCTGCACACTAACTTTGGAGGTCTCGTGACCACAAGACTAGAATCAACGAAGGGAAAACCATCGGCTGAAATTTATTTCACAAAAAAAATAAAATAAAATAAAATGTTGCCTGGCAACAAGAACAACACCTGCAGATGGAATTCTGAGAAATTCTATGTGAAGCATTGGTACAAATGTTCCATTTCTATGAGTGTTTTGTATTTACGCCCAAAACAGACGAAGGGTGAAAGAACGCTTTATAACCTCTAACTGATGTCATTTTGTATTTTTTTTTTTCAATGTCACATGCCGGTTTAAAAATCTGTGTAACCCCGGAAAATCAGCCCCGCTTGGCTTTGTTCTTCCCAGCTGTAGACTGAAAGTCCTAAATCCAGGAGAGGTGCTTAGCATCCCCGTAGGCTCTGCGTTGGCGTGCGACCTATAAAGGAATAATTATGGGCTCACAAATTTGTGTCACATTCTTCCTGGTAATGGGAATCTGAAGTATGTTTTCAATAAGTAGCTTTTAGACTTTTTATTGTAACGTATTTGTAAAATTACTCTTTTTTTATGTGACTTTCACCTTTGCATGTTCTTTCATATTTTTTGAATAACGTGACAGTGTTGGAGAGTGTAGCTTGGCTACTCAACGCAAGTACAGTCAGGTCCATAAATATTGGGACATCGACACAATGCTAATCTTTTTGGCTCTATACACCACCACTATGGATTTGAAATGAAACAAACAAGATGCTTTAACTGCAGACTTTCAGCTTTAATTTGAGGGTATTTACATCCAAATCAGGTGAACGGTGTAGGAATTACAACAGTTTGTATATGTGCCTCCCACTGTTTAAGGGATCAAAAGTAATGGGACAATTGGCTGCTCAGCTGTTCCATGGCCAGGTGTGTGTTATTCCCTCATTATCCAATTTGCAAGGAGCAGATAAAAGGTCCAGAGTTCATTTCAAGTGTGCTATTTGCATTTGGAATCTGTTGCTGTCAACTCTCAATACGAGATCCAAAGAGCTCTCACTTATCAGTGAAGCAAGCAATCATTAGGCTGAAAAAACAAAACAAACCCATCAGAGAGATAGCAAAAACATTAGGTGCGGCCAAATCAACTGTTTAAAAAGAAAGAACACACTGGTGAGCTCAGCAACACCAAAAGACCCGGAAGACCTTGGAAAACAACTGTGGTGGATGACCGAAAATTTCCTTCCCTGGTGAAGAAAACACCCTTCACAACAGTTGGCCAGATCAAGAACACTCTCCAGGAGGTAGGTGTATGTGTGTCAAAATCAACAATCAAGAGAAGACTTCACCAGAGTGAATACAGAGGGTTCACCACAAGATGTAAACCATTGGGGAGTCTCAAAAAGAGGAAGGCCAGATTAGAGTTTGCCAAACAACATCTAAAAAAGCCTTGACAACATCCTATGGACAGATGAGACCAAGATCAACTTGTACCAGAGTGATAGGAAAAGAAGAGTATGGGGAAGGAAAGGAACTGCTCATGATCCAAAGCATACCACCTCATCAGTGAAGCATGGTGTTGGTAGTGTCATGGCGTGGGCATGTATGGCTGCCAATGGAACTGGTTCTCTTGTATTTATTGATGATGTGACTGCTGACAACAGCGTTATGGGCAATATTATCTGCTCATATTCAGCCAAATGCTTCAGAACTCATTGGACGGCGCTTCACAGTGCAGATGGACAATGACCCAAAGCATACTGCGAAAGCAACCAAAGAGTTTTTAAGGGAAAGAAGTGGAATGTTATGCAATGGCCAAGTCAATCACCTGACCTGAATCCGATTGAGCATGCATTTCACTTGCTGAAGACAAAACTGAAGGGAAAATGTCCCAAAAACAAGCAGGAACTGAAGACAGTTGCAGTAGAGGTCTGGCAGAGCATCACCAGGGATGAAACCCAGCGTCTGGTGATGTCTATGCGTTCCACACTTCAGGCTGTAATTGCCTGCAAAGGATTTGCAACCAAGTGTTAAAAAGTGAAAGTTTGATTAATGATTGTTAATCTGTCCCATTACTTTTGGTCCCTTAAAAAGTGGGAGGCACAAATACAAACTGTTGTAATTCCTACACCGTTCACCTGATTTGGATGTAAATGCCCTCAAATTAAAGCTGAAAGTCTGCAGTTAAAGCACATCTTGTTTGTTTCATTCCAAATCCATTGTGGTGGTGTATAGAGCCAAAAACATTAGAATTGTGTCAATGCCCCAATATTTATGGACCTGACTGTATGTCCCATGGGGCATGGGGAGGGGGGGGGGCACATGCTCTTATTTTTGGAAGCTTTGCCCCATTGGAGCAACAGAGCAAAGGTCCCCAAAAGAGTGGGGAGAGGTAAATTAGGCGCAAGGCCAGGTAAAAGGTCTACATGGGTAGTGGCATCAGAAATATATGCTGCAAATCGGTGGCTCTTCTAGGGATTAGCCATATCCAAAAGACACTAGAATACAAGAAAGGAGAAGGCGCCTCTAAATGCAGTAGGTTTATTACAACAAGATGGAATACAGGGTGATTGCACTCACAAAGTATAGAGGTTAAAAGGCATGTCCGCACGCTTGTCTGCGGATAGACGTGGTGTCAAGCAGCAGTGTAGTCCATTCATGCGGGGTCTCTGTGTGGCTGTAATCCTGGAGAATCCCGTAGAGCAGGGCGACCGCCTGCGGTCAGTCAAAGAACGTCCGCTCGTGGCAGATGGAATGGCGGGGGCATCCAGGGACCAGCATGCACAGCGTCCCGCGTCACTCGTGTGCGACGCGTTTCAGAGTATACAAGACCTGCGATGTTGAAGGGCAGGCGCACTCTTTCATCAGGCAAAGGGAGCAACAAGGGAGAACTATCTGCTATATAGTGGAAGCTTGAGGGTGACATCTAGTGGCTGCATCACAGTATAGCATGGCAAAGACATGTTGATAGATGCCGTGAATGGGAATACAGAAAAAAATCATACATGGTAAAGGATGACAACAAGTTAAAAAGTATAAAAACCGTTTTTTAAAAACAATATAATTAAATCATGGGGGGAAGGAAAAAAGATGGCTTGTATGCAATAATAATAAAAATGAAATGCTATACAACCCCTTACGGTCTATATCTGTAGAATTATGCACAACAGGAGGGGTGTCATATGTGTTGTTTTAGAGAGAGGGGGACACTGGGATCTATGAAAACTACAGATCTCACATGTGCATTGGGACTAAAAAAGGTAATGATAATGACATGATGAATTGGGAGACACGCTATAAACCTGAGGAAGATGGGAAATTATAAAAAAACTGGAAGGGATTATAATCATAGATTACAAATAAGCTTATCACAGAGGAGCAATATTCATATATACGACCCAAAGAGATATAAAATCATTAATGCAGAGATGGTGAAGAAATATATAATGAAGGGACAAGAAATTATTGATAAGGGGGAGGAAAAATCAGGGGGGATAATGATGCTGCATCAGTACTGCTATAACGTATTATGCGAGCTTGGGCATCGGACAATGCCCTGTGTATGACAGTGCTCTCTATATGGTGTGATGTATATAATTATTGGAGCGAAAAAATGCATACAGATATATATACGTATATGCATATGTACCCGGTATGCAGGGGGCTAGAGAGGACCCCTTCCAGTACCATAGGCGCAACGCATATAATCAGAAATCAGTGAAATGTAGTATGAGCCTATTTTGAAGGTATAAACATATGGAAATGCTTTGGATAAAAGATAAAGGTAAATAAGTGGGTGTGCAAGATATATATGGGATATGAATTTAAAGGATACAATTGGGAATAGAGAGTAAGTAGCCCAGAAATTTGATAGAAAATGTAAACAGGAGTGGTGGGCCTCATATCTTATCAAAGGCCGCTAGCCAGGTCCAGATGGACCTAAGTAGCTATTGTCTGTATATGGGTGTGTAAGCACCGCCTAATGGAGGTATGTATCACATGTATGACCTCTAGTGGATGTGTGAGGTGTCCAACAGCAAACAACAAACGATAGAATACAGATGTAGATACATGTGGTTACTTACTCTTTTACCACCATCAAGAGGACCCTCCACCCCCAAAAAAGGACCAAAAAGAGTGCACAACAACCTAAACATAAGCAGAAAATAGTTAGCCAGAGGTCTTGGGAACCGTAGTTCTACAATATGGTGGCTATTTCAATAGTTTCATTGAGACCCCCGGGCGAGAGTGCGTCTAGGTTGTAGATCCAAAAAGTCTCTCTAGCGCAGAGCTTGCTGAAACGCTCTGCACCAGAGAGGGACCCGGGGATTTGTTCCACAACCCAGACTTCCAGACCATCTGTAGATTTTTGATGAACCTCAGGAAAGTGACGGGGCACGCTATGTATGTCTTTTCCTCCCTCGATAAGTCTCCTATGTTTGCCAAAGCGTTGGCGCAGTGGGCAAATAGTGCGGCCAACATAAATTAGGCCACACGGGCAGGTCAGGGCATATACAACATAATCAGATGAGCAGTTGTAGAAGCCATCCAGATGGTATGTTTTGTTCTTATAGGAAAAGGATTTACGACCATGTTGTACATAGTGACATGTTTTACATAGGGCCTTTCTGCACTGATACATGCCCACCAAAGGAACTAGTGCCAGCTGATTGGGTGGGGAGCTCAGGGGCTTAATTTTGCTGGGGGCTATTTTATTCTTCAGACTGGGAGCTCTCCTGTAGGTGATCCTGGGCTGTGTAGGTAAAATGGTGCCCAGGTGGGGATCAGTCCGTAGGATGTCCCAATGTTTGGATAGGATCTTTTCCATTCTTTTGTGTTGTGAATGGAAGGGGGTTATGAATCTGTAGGCAAAATCATCATCACAGTTTTTAGTTTTTTTAGGTGGCATGCAATGTTTGTAGTGTTCAAAGGCCTGGTCTATCAGGGAGGTGGGGCATTTTTTGTCTAGGAATTTCTTCTTTAGCAGATTGACCTGAGTAACATAGTTGCTATCTAGTGTACAGTTTTGTCGTAGACGACAAAACTGTCCTTTGGGAATGTTTTGGATCCATTTAGGGTAGTGACAGCTGGTATAATGTAAAAAAGAATTTCCGGCAGTCGGTTTAGTGTAGTTGCTGGCACAGATGTTACCTTTGGCTGACGGCCTTTAAGAAAAAATGTAATATGGTCGACAGTGATGGGATTTACCTAGGTTTTGTAAGGGTTTCCTGTCAAAACAGCAGATGCTGTTTTGACATGTGATCTATCGTTGATACAATGAGTCCAGTTAGACGATTTCTTCTTTAAGGATCTGTTTTTTACGGGGTGGAGGGACTATCTGGTCCGGAAACTTGTGATGTTTGTAACGTACGGTGGATTTTTTTGATTTTTGACACTACTACTAAAACGGATGTCTAAGTATTGGGGGAAGGTAAGTGTTGTGTTTTCTTA
>BLSH010278369.1:747422-762096 GCA_018402905.1 Glandirana rugosa
AGTTAAATGATACTTCTCCAAGTGTCAAACCTTAGGATGGAATGAGAGGGTTAATCTCACAATAATGAGGTATAAAATCAAAACAGATATTAGAAAACGCATTGAGTCCCAATCCAATAAGCCAAATTAGCGCAGAACCAGTCCTGTATCAAAATATTAAAATCTTGTAGGAGGTAAAGTGACACCCAGAGTGTTGCATGAAAGTTCCATGCAATCCACCATCGACAATGGGAAGGCTCACCAGACTGAGATGTAATTGGCGCCTATGGCTTTTCCCCAGCCAGGGGTGTGTATTCAATCCCTTCAGGATCTCTGCGCCAAGATGTCTCACACCGTAACACAAACAGTGGCCAGGGGCGTAACGATAGGGGTTGCAGGGGTTGCAATTGCAACCGGGCCCCATGGTCCAGGGGGCCCATGTGCCTCCCTTGTACACCTGAATAGGAGGGATGCCAGGGGTGGCATTTAGAGGACCCAGTCTCCTCCATTTTCCTCTATCCAGTTTACTTGTCTTCTGCTGTTCCCAGGGCCCCTGTGTGCTTCCCTGGCCCCCCTGGGGCCTGCTACAGAACTTGTGAAAGGGCCCCACTGCAGTACCGTAATAAAGGGACCCACGATAGGAGTAAAGGGCCCCAGGATCAGTGGGAAGAGGGAAGGGCCCTGGCCAGGGGTCAGGGGGCCCTTCATAATTTCTTGCACCGGGGCCCTGAAGGTTCTAGTTACGCCTCTGACAGTGGCGATGCCAATCCAGATGTCCCATATAAGATAAATAGACTGGCATAGTGTAAAACCATCAAGACAGTTTATTAATTAAATAAAATCCTACTTACAAATAGCAAAGGTCGGCCGGCATTCCCGTCTTGCGGGCTACAGGTATCCGTGGTGACGTCGCCCTCCCATGTACATTGAACCTTCCTGATTCAATACCGCATGCCTCTCAATTTAATACATTCCTGACGCACGCCCTGTGGACTCTCCCTCTTCTCCCCCTTTTTCTTCTTAACTTTTTCTCTCTTTAGTTTTATTTTCCATGCTTACCTTCTAAATGTATCAGGCCACCAGGCAATGCCCTGGTTGGGATGGTTGATTTCTGATGCTTACTCCCATCTTCTGCGTAAGTCATTAGTAGCCCTCTGGTAGTTCAGGCTAAGTGGCAGATGCTTGTACCTGACTTATCAGAGGAAGACTGGGAGGAAGCGCTCTCCTCTTATTTAACTGTCTCACCGGCGGTAAATAACAAATTAATCCAATTGTATATGTTGCATCAGTCATATCTATCGCCGGTGAGGCTACATGCAATGCGCCGCATTCCTACACCGGGTTGCACTAGGTGCACTCATCAAAGGGCTGATTTTAATCATATAATGGGGTTATGTCCGGTTATAGCTGACTATTGGAAAAGGATACTTGCAATATTGTCCCAAATTCTCTCGGTCCCAGTGCCATGTACCCCACAAATATGTTTACTGGGTATTCTGAATGAGGAACAGTGGCCAAAATTCACTAGAAATTTCTTGAGAGAAGCACTCTTCTTGGCTCGCAAAGCCATAGCAATTAAGTGGAACCAGGCTGCTCCTCCATCTACCCGACAGTGGCTCCACATGGTGAACCAGCTCCTTCCATTTGAAAAAAAACATCTATGAGCATAGGGGATGCCCCACTAAATACAATAGGGTATGGGACCCTTGGTGCTCATCCACTATCACTATCACAACTACATGAGAGTCTGGAATATATATCTGGTTTGAAGCTCAGGCTATACTCATACACCCATGCCTGACCAACTGCCGCCTGCTACTCGACTTAAAGTGGTTGTCAACTCGTGACAACCACTTTAACCTACAGGTAAGCCTATAATAAGGCTTACCTGTAAGTTCCCTGCATATCTCCCAAACCTGCACGATTTAGGAGATATGCAGTGTACTAGCATTGCCGATGTCATTTCGCCACATACGCAGTGAAGATACAGCCTCCGTGCCGTTTCTTCACTGTGATTGTGCCGTGACTGGCGGCTCCCACACTCATGCGTGGGAGTTAATGTCACACGACTCTGGCCAGTCACAGAGCCAGAGATCGCGGCCCTGGAAGGAAGAGGGGCTGAAGATGGTCGCAGCCAGCACAGGGGACAGCGCTGGACATCGCAGGCTTCATTTGCAGGTAAGTGGCACATAATGGGCTACTATGCGATGCATAGTAGCCCATTATGCATCTACATTGCAGGGGAATGTGGAGGAAGTAAACCCAATCTGGGTTTACTTCCTCTTTAATGCTTTTCAGGCGTTAAGTGACTGGATGTTATCCATTTCTATATAAACTGTATTACTGATTTCTGTACATGCTGCTGTGAAATGATACGTGATTGTATACTGCACTGTATTCTCACTATGCTCATGTTGAGCACTTTGGTCATTAGCAGAATGTCTTTCTTTTGTGCATCTTGTCAATAACAAGCGTTGAAAAAAAATCCTTTGTAAAAGAAAGATAAGATACTAGAGTTGAGCGAGCCCGAACTGTAAACTTTGGGTCAGTACCGAACTTTTGGGTATCCGGGACCCGGACCCGAACCCGGACTTTTCAAAAAAAGTCAGAGTTCGGGTCCGGGGTTCTGGTATTTTATTACACGTGTTGAACAGCTGCCAAGGGCAGCCAATGAACAAGTGTTTCACTGGTTTGCCCTTAGAAGCCATCACAGCCATGCCTACTAATGGCATGGCTGTGATTGGCCAGTGCACTATGTGACAGCCTCTATATGGGACTGGAGTCACCGTGCTGCATGTCACATGCTCTTAGGATAGTTTAGGGAGAGGATGCTACTGGCTCTGTGAGGGACAGATTGCAGAACATCTCATCCTGCATTACTGAACAATCTGATTGTGGACTAGGGAGAGATTAGTACTGCTGCTTTGAGGGACAGATTGCAGACCTCATCCTGCTGCACAGAACGATCTGACTGGACTAGGTAGAGTCTTTTGCTTTAAGGGAAAGATTATTCTTCTAAAATTATCATCAAGTTGTACAGGGAAAGGTTCCAGCTGTTGCTTTAAGGGAAAGATTAGTGTTCTAAAATCATCTTCAAAGTGTATGAGAAAAGCCTATTGCAGGCGCAGGGAGCCATATTAGTGTTCTAAAATTTAGAACACTAATATGGCTCCCCGCGGCTGATATAGGCTTTTCCCACACAATTTGAAGATGATTTTAGAACACTAATATGGCTCCCTGCGGCTGATATAGGCTTTTCCCATACAATTTGAAGATGATTTTAGAACACTAATATGGCTCCCTGCGGCCGATATAGGCTTTTCCCAAACAATTTGAAGATGATTTTAGAACCCTAATATGGCTCCCCGCGGCTGATATAGGCTTTTCCCACACAATGTGAAGATGATTTTAGAACCCTAATATGGCTCCCCGCGGCTGATATAGGCTTTTCCCACACAATTTGAAGATGATTTTAGAACACTAATATGGCTCCCTGCGGCTGATATAGGCTTTTCCCACACAATTTGAAGATGATTTTAGAACACTAATATGGCTCCCTGCAGCTGATATAGGCTTTTCCCACACACTTTGAAGATGATTTTAGAACACTGATCTTTCCCTTAAAGCAACTGCTGGAGGCTTTCCCTGTACATCTTGGAGATGATTTTAGAATCTAAAATCATCTCCTAGTTCTATAGGGAGAGGTTCCTACTGTTGCTAAAAAGGATAGATTATTGTTTCTTGCACAAAATTAAAAAGTGCATCTACATTGCTGGTTTAAAAAAAAAAAAAACAATTCCAAAAATAAAAAAAAACAGTGTTGGCTCCTCCTCCTCCTCCTCCACCGCCACTTTCACTGCCTCCTCAACCTCCAACTCCACATCCACCTCCATTTTTGATTTTTTTATGTGATTTTAGCTTAAAAAATATTTTAAGTTATTTCCCTATCCCCATTTCTCTGTAGGACATTTGTCCTACTCTTACCCCCATTTCCCTTCCTTTTGCAGACCTCTAGGACTTCAAAGGGCTTTCTTACAGCCATTTTTGTGCCTAAAAGTTTGTGTCCCCATTGATTTCAATGGGGTTCGGGGTCCGGGACAAAGTTCGGGTCAAGTCCGGACCCGAACCCAGACTTTGTCCCGAATTTTGGCTGAACCAGCAGAACCCAAACTTCCAGAGGTTTGCTCAACTCTATAAGATACTTTATTGTCATTGTATACACACAACACAATTTATCCGGATACTCTTTACAGCAGCAATAAAACACTTCTCAACAAAACCACACATACTACACCTATAACATGCCCACATATCTGTTTAAATATAACAAAATATAAAATGTTATCTAAAAAAGATTAAAAGTCCTCATAAAATTCCTAAAACACTGTACCTGGATGGGTTATGGACAATACAGCCTTAGGGAAAAAACGATATATCATGGATATATAGCAAAAATATAGCATGGATGGCCTCTGTTCCGGCCCTAGGCTGCTACCTCTCTGATAGCCACAAAGGAAGCCCTCGCCCGACGAGGTGTACGGAGGAATGCCTGGTATAAAAGCTCATCTCACTTGAAGGACCTTTTGAAAACTCTAATGGTTAAAGTCTGGTGACACTAGTCTTCATCAATCCTTAAAGCGGAGTTCCACCCTTTCCTTATTTTTATTAAAAGTCAGCAGCTACAAAAAGTGTATCTGCTTTTAACCACTTACCAACCGGAAGGTCTTGCAGCTTTAGGACCAGAGCACTTTTTGCGATTCGGCGCTGCGTCGCTTTAACTGACAATTGCGCGGTCGTGCAACGTTGCACTCAAACAAAATTTGCGTCCTTTTTTTCCCACAAATAGAGCTTTCTTTTGGTGGTATTTGATCGCCTCTGCGTCATTTCTTATCGCCGCTATAAACAAAAGAAGAGCGACCATTTTGCAAAAAAACCCCAAATTTCTTCCTTTTTGCTAAAATTCAAATCCAAAAAAAAAATATAAAAAAACATTTTTTTCACCGTTTTTGGCCGATTTATATAATTCCTCATATTTGAGATAAAAAAATTGCAATTGGCGTTTATTGATTGGTTTGCGCAAAAGTGGCCGCGTTTACAGATGGTGAGAATTCATTTCTGGGGTTTTTATTTTTTTTTATATTTTACTAGTAATGGCGGCGATCTGCGATTTTTAGCGGTAATGCGATATTGGGGCGGACATGTCGGACATTTTGACACTTTTTTGGGACCAATGACATTTATTCAGCGATCAGAAATTTAAATGTCCACTGATTACTGTATAAATGTCATTGGCAGTGAAGGGGTTAACCTGGGGGGGGGGGGAGCTAGGGGTTAACTGTGTTCCCTGGGTGTGTTCTTACTGTTGGGGGGGTTGGGCTAACATGGGCATGAGAGATCTAACTGATCCCAGTGACAGGGATCAGTAGATCTCTCATACCCCACTGACAGAGCGGGGAACCGCCGTGTTTACATTGGCGGTTCCCCGTTCTTTCCCTGTAACCGCTCATCGCGGCTCGCCGGCGGACATCGGGTCCGCCCGAGCCGCGGGCACACTCCCCAGGAGTGCGACGGGAGCGCGCGCGCCCCCAGCGTGCGCGCCCCCTGGTGGCTGATTGCAGATCGCCACTTATTTACGGCGATTCGCGCAGGGCTCCCCGACTGCCGCCGTAAAAACACGGCGCACGGTTGGGAACCGATTAATAAACAGACACTCACCTGTTTCCCGGTCCTGCGATGGAGCCGCACGGAGCCTCGCTCCTCTCCCCCTCACCTCCACGGGACCAGCAATGCTACTGTGGGCACCCGTCCACAGCTTCCCAGCCGGGCGCACACTGCGCATGCGTGAGCGGCGCTGCACATTGTGATTGGTCCCAAAGTCTTCTAGGACCTGTCCTGTGTCCCAGAAGACTTCGGGAGGGACGGTGAAGGAGACCTTCTACTTCTGATCGCCTAAGGCGACCAGGGCGGAAGTACCCCTAAAAATCAGGTAATACACATATTATTGCATCCATGTAATCCCCATGGTGTTCCTGTCTCCTTTTTTGTTTTTGCTGCCTTTTACAGAAAGCCCAATCTCTAATTTTATTTATTGTCAGGGGGCTAAGAAAGTGTGATCCCTACTAGTATATAGAAGGAGCCCATGCTCCATTTTGGAGTGGGGGGCTAACTGCTACTAACTGCTCACCTGACTGCCAGACCTTGGGCTAGGAGGGTTATAGGGTGGGACCACTAATAGTATATGGAAGAAGCTCATTACTGACCTCGCTGTCAGACCCAATGGGGTCCCTTCTCTTATTTACTGAACTAAGAGGGTTTTAAGGTGGGTCCCTAGTAGTGTATGCAAGAAGCCTATGCTTGTGGGGGCTATCTAGAACTCACTAATGACCTTACATCAGAAGCCAATGGGGATCCTGCCCTTAGTTACTGAGCTAAAGGGATGATAGGATGGGATACCTATGAGTATTTGTGAGAAGCCCATGCTCCAACCTGGAGTGTGGGCTCCTAGCTACTCACTGCTGATCTTACGGCAGGACCCAATGGGGATCCTGTGTTTTTGGGGGCAATATGGGGAAGCCCACCCCTATGACATTGCTGCCTCATTAATTGAGGACTATACATCATTTTTAGGGCAGGCCCTATAGAATTAGAATACTTTTTTAGTAACCACTTCAATGCCGGGCTCTTTCACTAACTTCTTGCCCAGGCCAATATTCAGCGTTCAATCTGTTGCATTTTGCATAACAAACCTGGACAATTGCACGGTCATGCAACCCTGTACCCATATGACATTTTTAGCACTTTTTTTGAGACAGATATAGTTTTCTTTTGGTGGTATTTAATCCCCACTGAGATTTTTAGTTTTTTGATAAACAAATGAAAAAAGATTAAAAAAAGACGTTTCTGCACATAAATCATTTTTCTTCTTCACTAATGTGTGTTCATGTGTCTGTACTGATGGCCACTGATAGGCTGCACTGATGAGGATGCACTGATGTGCATTGATAAGGCTGCACTGATGTGAACTGATGGGCACTGATGAGGCAGCACTGATGGGCACTGATGAGCTGCACTGATGGGCACTGATGAGTCTGCACTGATGGACACTGATAAGCTGTACTGATGGGCACTGATGAGGCTGCACTGATATGCATTGATGAGGCGGCATTGATGTGAACTGATGGGCACGGATGAGGCAGCACCGATGGGCGCTGATAAGCTGCACTGATGGGCACTGATGAGGCAGCACTGATGGGCGCTGATAAGCTGCACTGATGGGCACTGATGAGGCTGCACTGATGTGCACTGATGGGCAATGATGCAGCAGCACCCAAGGGCACTGATAAGCTGCACTGATGGGCATTGATGAAGAGGCACTAATGAGGCTGCACTGATGGTCACTGATAGGCTGCATTGATGGGCACTGATCTGCACTGGTGGGCACTGATTGGCACTGATGGGGCTGCACTGATAATTAGGGCAATAATGATCAGTGCCCTGATTATCAGTGTAAACAATGTACTGACAGGCTTGCCAGTTATCGGCTCTCCTTTCCTCACACAGACACAGCATGTGAGAAAAGGAAATGCTGATAACCGGCAAGTCTGTTTACATGTGATCAGCTGATCACATGATAAAGGGCCACTGTGATTGACCCTTTACCCTGATCTGTAATCAGCTGTTTCCTTCGGACACATCAGTCTCAGAGCACGCTGATGTGCACCGCAAGGGGCAGGGTTCAGGGAGGACGTCCATGGATGCCCTCCCAGAGCTGGAGGACCACGCTGTAGCCGTCTTTTGGCTATAGCATGGTTGGCAAGTAGTTAAATGAGAAGTAAATCCAAAGCTCGTTTGGCTGTACTTCTCCTGTGGATCACAGTAGTGCAGTTCGTACTGCACTCCTGTGATCGGTTTTCAGCAGAAGCCTGCTGTTGGCTGATGTCACAGAGCCGGCCCAGGCCCAGGCAAGAGTGTGACAATATGGTCGGGATCAGCCCACAACCCTGGACCCGAGTCTAAAGCAGTTGGTCCCACCCAGTCCAGTGAAGAACGGCAGAGCAGAGAGCAGTAAAGGACAGTAAGCAGCTCTCTGCTCATGGAGCGCTGAGAACTGAGCGATCAGCTGTGTTTGATCGCTCGGTTCTCCATCTTAGAGCCATCGGAGGACAGATGCAGCATCCACATAGTCCATAAATATTGGGACATCGACACAATTCTAATCTTTTTGCCTCTATACACCACCACAATGGATTTGAAATTAAATTAACAAGATGCGCTTTAACTGCAGACTTTCAGCTTTAATTTGAGGGTATTTACATCCAAATCAGGTGAATGGTGTAGGAATTACAACAGCTTGTATTTGTGCCTCACACTTTTTAAGGGACCACAAGTAATGGGACAATTGGCTGCTCAGCTGTTCCATGGCCAGGTGTGTGTTATTCCCTCATTATCCCATTTACAAGGAGCAGATAAAAGGTCCAGAGTTCATTTCAAGTGTGCTATTTGCATTTGTAATCTGTTGCTGTCAACTCTCAGTATGAGATCCAAAGAGCTGTCACTTATCAGTGAAGCAAGCCATCATTAGGCTGAAAAAACAAAACAAACCCATCAGAGAGATAGCAAAAACATTAGGTGTGGCCAAATCAACTGTTTGGCACATCCTTAAAAAGAAAGAATGCACTGGTGAGCTCAGCAACACCAAAAGACCCAGAAGACCATGGAAAACAACTGTGGTGGATGACCGAATAATTCTTTCCCTGGTGAAGAAAACACCCTTCACAACAGTTGTCCAGATTAAGAACACTCTCCAGGAGGTAGGTGTATGTGTGTCAAAGTCAACAATCAAGAGAAGACTTCACCAGAGTGAATACAGAGGGTTCACCACAAGATGTAAACCATTGGTGAGCCTCAAAAACAGGAAGGCCAGATTAGAGTTTGCCAAACAACATCTAAAAAAGCCTTCACAGTTCTGGAACAACATCCTATGGACAGATGAGACCAAGATCAACTTGTACCTCATCAGTGAAGCATGGTGGTGGTAGTGTCATGGCGTGGGCATGTATGGCTGCCAATGGAACTGGTTCTCTTGTATTTATTGATGATGTGACTGCTGACAAAAGCAGCAGGATGAATTCTGAAGTGTCCCGGGTAATATTATCTGCTCATATTCAGCCAAATGCTTCAGAACTCATTGGACGGCGCTTCACAGTGCAGATGGACAATGACCCGAAGCATACTGCGAAAGTAACCAAAGAGTTTTTTAAGGGAAAGAAGTGGAATGTTATGCAATGGCCAAGTCAATCACCTGACCTGAATCCGATTGAGCATGCATTTCACTTGCTGAAGACAAAACTGAAGGGAAAATGCCCCAAGAACAAGCAGGAACTGAAGACAGTTGCAGTAGAGGCCTAGCAGAGCATCACCAGGGATGAAACCCAGCGTCTGGTGATGTCTATGCCTTCCAGACTTCAGGCTGTAATTGACTGCAAAGGATTTGCAACCAAGAATTAAAAAGTGAAAGTTTGATTTATGATTGTTAATCTGTCCCATTACTTTTGATCCCTTAAAAAGTGGGAGGCACATATACAAACTGTTGTAATTCCTACACCGTTCACACCTGATTTGGATGTAAATACCCTCAAATTAAAGCTGAAAGTCTGCAGTTAAAGCACATCTTGTTCATTTCATTTCAAATCCATTGTGGTGGTGTATAGAGCCAAAAACATTAGAATTGTGTTGATGTCCCAATATTTATGGACCTGACTGTAAGTCCAATCTGGAGCAAGTCAAGCTTACTCAACCCGATCCATTCATCCTTTGTGAAGAATAAAAACTAAAGCGTGGAGGAAAATATAAATATAACTGAGAAAAAAATGTACAACAAAAATGTTAGAGGTGAAAAAGCAAACTTCAGCTTTAAGGATTGCACCGGATCATTGGAAAGACAGCAGGGCACATCCATCAGAGAGTCTTATTTATTTCACATGTTATAAATAACACAACTTCCAATGATGTGCTATGAGGCTCGTTCATCAGTGTCTGCAATATCTATCTTTGATAAATGAACCCAATAGTCTAACATGGGTAGGCAGATCATACATCTAGCAGGAATCTTTGATAAATAGACCCCATATTGTGGTACTAATTCCATCTATATAACTTATTCATTTGTTTTTGCCTTAATTGCGATCATTTTTTCTCATTGTAATTTTGCTGCCCACATCTCAATCCCCTTATAGCAGTGGTTCTCAACTCTGGTCCTCGGGACCCACCAACAGGCCAGATTTTAAGTATTACCTTGGGGAGATGCAGACTAGAACACTGCAATCACTGAGCAGCAAATGATATCACCTGTGATGTATTTCAGTTATCCTGCAAACCTGGCCTGTTAGTGGGTCCCGAGGACTGGAGTTGAGAACCACTGCCTTATAGCTTTTCTTGAGATATTGTACATGTGTGACGGTCACGGAACGGTCTTGGGCGTCCTTTAATGCCAGCTAGCGATGAGGAGAGTGCTTTTTTGCGAAACCGGTTTCATTGCACAAATATTCATTTTGCCATCTTTTTCCCAAAGTGTAAACTCTCAACTGGACATGTGCAGAGCAAAAAAATTTGTTACGTTTCGATTCGTTATTTACATAAATTTGTTTAGTTAGATTAGTTTCATTCGTATAATTCGTTTTCGGAATTTGTTTAGTTCATTCGTTTTCAAATCAATTTCGAATACGTTTTCTAAGTTAAAAATTTTTTTAAATTTGAATCGTTTTCGAATTCAAATATTTTTCCAATTTACAAGGAGAACGGGGTGGAGTGGAAAGTGGAGGAATAGAATGGAAAAAGATAGAATACAATACAGGGGAATATAACAGAAAATGAAAGAATATAATGTGGAGGAGGGGAGCAGAGCTGTTGTATTCTATTCTTTTGTTTTCTGTTATATTCTTTTCTAGTCTATTGTTTTTTTCCTATTCCTTTGTTTTCTATTCTATTTTGTTCTCTTTGCAAATGGGAAAACTATTCAAATTCAAGGACTTTCTGAATTCGAATTCGAAAACTATTCAAATTCAAAAAGTATTTAAAAACTATTCGAAAACTATTCAAATTCAAATTTTGTAAAGGAATTATAAAAAAAATTCAAATTTTGTTTGAATTTTTTTTTCATTATTTTGGATTCGTTTAAATTCGGTATTAGTGTCATTTGGAAATTCAGATACATCCAAATTTCCTATAAAATGAAAATGAAAATTCGTCTGAATTTAAATGCGGAACTAAATGAACCACACATGTTTACTCTCAACTTCACCATATTGAGCTGCTAAAATTTACTTGAAAAAAGTTCTACTCAATCTTACAGATATGCTTGGGAAAAACAAAGATCTCTATACTTAGAAAAAAAGTTAATCACTTAAAAGGTATGGCAAGTTTTTTGAAGTTGTAATTTTTTTGTCACTATTTTTTTGAAAATTAAATTGAATAATTTTTTTTCACATTTTTTTCCATACTCCCACCAGTTCAGTACAGTGTCTTTATATGACTGGTGTGGGGGTGATCAGGGACACTGACTGGTGACAGTATGTTAAAAAAAAATATATACTGTATATATATATATATATATATATATATATATATTTTTTTTTTTATTGTTCAATTTTTTAAACTTTTTTCCTTATTTAATATATTTTTTTAATTCTTTACTATTTTTTTACATACTTTTATCAGAGTAGTTCAGTCTCACCGTAGTAACACTGTACTACTTGGGGGGTGAACAGGGATTATTATTATTATTTTTTTTTTTTTACACTTTGATTGCTGTTACAATGATAAACATAACATTGTTTTGTACTTTCATGGTGTATCTGGATTTGCAAAGGCATTCAATACAGTTCCCCATAGTTCCCCTTAGTTCTTACAAACTAAGGTCTGTCAGCATGGACCAAAGGGTGAGTACATTGAAAGTCCAGAGGGTGGTGATAAATGGTGAGTACTTGGAACAGGGCTGGATTAAGAACATCATGGGCCCATGGGCGTCCGCAGAACTTTTTCCAGGGGGGGGGGCATAATTTCAAGGTCACCCATGCTCTGCCCCTTTTTGACAATGCCATAATTACATTATCATGGTCAGAGACTGCAGACATAGTACAGGAGATGGTCAAAGACTGCAGACATGATCCAGGAGATGGTCAGAGACTGCAGACGTGATACAGGAGATGGTCAGAGACTGCAGACATGATCCAGGAGACAGTCAGAGACTGCATACATAGCACAGGAGACAGTCAGACTGCAGACATAGCACAGGAGACAGTCAGACTGCAGACATAGCACAGGAGACAGTCAGAGACTGCGGACATGGTACAAGAAATGGTCAGGAACTGCATACATGGCTCAAGAGGATAAGGACCTAGTGGGGAACCCCTGATCTGATGCCTGATTCCAGGGGGGGTCAATTGCCCCCCCTTGCCCCTACCTGAGGACGCCCATGCATGGGCCTGGTGCTAAGGATTTTGTTGGGCCTTTTTATGAAAATAAATAAAATTAAAACGCAAACAATTTTTTCTTAAAACTCAGGTCGCTCCGGTTCCTGCACTATTTTTGGGGCGACCTCAGCGTGACTTGCATTGACTTCTATGTAAAGAAGTCTCCTTGCAAGCCACGCTGAGGTCGCCCTCCAGTGTGAGCCGGCTCTTAAGCTGAAATTCCACTTTATTCTATCTGCACTGATAGTCAGTGGTAGTGTTATTTTAAACAGCCTTCACCATTAGTAGTCAGTGACTTGTTGATATAGTGTTGTGTTAAAGAGGAGCTCTGCCCCCACCCCTCCAAAATTAAAAGTCAGCAGCTACAAATACTGACTTTTACTATTAGGGAAATTACCTATCCATGCATTCAGCGGTGTCCTCCCCCGAGCCGATTCCCGAATTGGCTCTCGAGTGCAGGCGCTGCCATCTTGGCTAAGGGAAACCAGCAGTGAAGCCTTGCAACATCACAGCCGGTTTCCTATACTGCACATACGTGAATTGCGCTGTGCTCTATGAAGAGGCCGGCTGCGAGGAAAAGGAGGAGGGAGCCAAATTTCAAAACTGTCAACCCCCCCAAAAAAAAGGCCCCAAATGTGGCTGCAGAGGGGGGGCAGACAAGCTGAGGCTGAGCTTCCACTTTAAGCTTTTACAGCGACCTAGAGTTGGGGGGGGGGTAATTAATGCCATTAGTAATGTGCAGCACTCAGGGGTTAATGTGCTGCTCCTGCCACTAGACACTGATGCATTGGTAACCAGTGGTAGTTAATTAACCCTTTGTGCTACATTAGTGACCACTAGCAGCATTTATTAACCCCTTTGTGAATAACATGGAAAGAGTGAGCTTAGCTAGTGACGTGCAGGCAGTTCAGTGTAGCTAGCTGATTATTGTAAAAAAAATAATAGATAGATGGATGGATAGATAGATGGATGGATGGATAGATAGATAGATAGATAGATAGATAGATAGATAGATAGATAGATAGATAGATAGATAGAGCAATCTATATATAGTCAGGCAGTTTAGTGTGGAGTGAAATATATACTAGTGCAAGAATATATACCCTTCAGGTCTGGTATGGATTTATAAGGGGAACCCTGTGCCAAAATTAAAAATAAAAAAAATGATATGGGGCCGCACAAAATCCAAACCAGGCCCTTCGGGTGCCAGGCGGTCTTCAGTTTGACATTTCTTTTATAAGAAGGGGCGGGGCCACCCAGTGACTTAATGGGTGACCCGCCCCCTCTGACAACAAATGACGTCAGAAGGGGGCGGGTCACCCATTTACATCACCGGGTGGCCCCGTCTCTTATTATAAAAGAAATGTCAAACTGAAGACCGCCCATGCTGGGAGACGCCTCTGCACGGCACGGCTGTGGCAGCGAGCGCAGGAGCGGTGAAAGAGGAAGGAAGAAGAAGATGAATATTGAAGATGAAGAGAGAAAGGAAGAAGACCGAAAGAAGAAGCAGAAAACCAGAAGAAGGACCGGGGCAGGAGAAGATGGAGAAAGAAAGAAGAAGAACTATTTTACACAATAAAGAACTTGTCAAAAACTGCCTCTTGTTTTTTGTACCACTTTACTCCTTGTGAATGGGTAGGGGTACAATGAGGCCTGTACTGGCCATCAGGACTACCGGGAGTTTCCTGGTGGGCCGATGGCTCAGTGGGCCGGCCTCGTCCTCACAGGGGTCCCCGCGATCTACCCGTCAATCACCGCCAGTCAGCTGATGCTTGATGAGTAGATCGGGGATTCAACTGCAGAGAAGCGCAGGGAGCGCCTGTGTATGAAATTCTCATTCATGTGTCACGCTGCTCCCTGGCGGCCTCGCCCCCTCCTCTCTCCTCGTCCATTCCAATTCGCTTGTGACATCACCTGGAATGGATGAGGAGAGAGGAGGGGGCGGGACCGCCGGGCAGCAGCGTGACACATGAATGAGAACTTATTACACAGCCGCTTCCCACGCTACTAGACTGGTAACACTTTGCCCTGATGTACCCCCATGTTCCCTGATGTGCCCCCATGTGCCCTGATATCCCCATATGTGCCCTGATGTACCCTGATGTGCCCTGATGTACCCCCATGTGCCCTGATGTGCCCCCATGTGCCCTGATGTACCCTTATGTGCCCTGATGTACCCTTATGTGCCCTGATATGCCCTGATGTAACCCCATGTGCCCTGATGT
>BLSH010278369.1:771371-785872 GCA_018402905.1 Glandirana rugosa
GGGCCCCCCCCCTGTACAGACTACCTGACAGGGCCCCTCCCCCAAGAAAATAAAAAAGCTATATTTCACTAAAAGTACAATAAAATCATTATCAGCAGACACAAATATAACATAACTCACAATTCCTGCTAAATCTAAAAAACAACACTGAGTTAATAAATAAAAATGAGGGTAAGATGAAAAAAATATACAGGCTGAGCAATTCTAGGATCAGAGAGAAAGAAGGAGAGAAACAAAGTTACAGAGATGACGAACTCTGGAGCCAGCATTGGGGGGCACACAGGGAGGGGGATTAGTAAGGGACCCCTGGCAGCAGGGGGAGGGGGAGAGACCTAATCCTCCTCCCTTTGTGGTCCCTCCTGCGTGCTCGGGCCCCCTACAAGAGGACCGGTGGTCCCTCCCTATCAGCGGCCCTGCTGGTGACCACACTATCTGGACGGACTGTGGATGTGTGTCAATGCATAAAGCAGTATTTGACAGAACATCTGCCTACATGTACACATCATTAAAATGTATTTACAGAAACAAGTTAAAAAATAAAACTATTAATAAAATTCTTTGAATTAATCTGATCCCACTTTATATTTTTATCCAAAATAAAAAAAAACAAAAAACTTGACATTCCCGTACATTCCCTTTAAAAGAATCATGATGCAGAGCGGGCGGCGGGCGGCCCATCTATCTCGGAGAAATACGACCATTGTTTGTGACTGAAGCCGCCACTTAAAGCAGCAACAGGAATCCATTTGAGGACAAAATCACGGAGCGCCGGCGGAATCCACCAACGGGAAGGCGGCCGGGCGGCTGTGCGCGGACTGCAAATGATGAAATTTCTTCTAAAAAGATGGATTAACATTGTCTGCACAAAGAGATATTTCAGGCGCAGGACATTTGTTTAGTCAAATGAGGCAGGGAATAAATGAGATAATGGAACCATTTGTCAGTCAAACGCCGGCATCCAGATTTCGGGAGATGAATATATTACACGAGGGGAACAGCAAATCTCTCTGAAAGGAATGAAAAGGAAACGCCGTTTCGGCACTGAAGTGTGGATAGACGTCTTCTGTTCTACAAAGTGGACGTCACCGGCTTTCTTCTACTGAGCGAGGATTATTAAAGTGGTAGTAAACCCTCCTATCATTTTCAGCCAAGGAAGCTGCCATCTTTGCCTCTGTTTAATCTACAACTGCCATGATGCTGCACATGTGATCAGCTATGACACCAGCCATTGGATGGTTTGACAGTTTGGTTTAGAGCACAACCAATGGGAGTGTTAGATTTCCGGCACGTGCCAGAAACGTGACTGGTTTTTAACCTGTTAATTGAATGGGTTTACTACCGCTTTATATCTAACCTCCAGCTTAGCACAGTTGTAGCGGCTCCTCTCCTGGACTGAAACGGCTTCCTCTGATTTCACAGCACACTGTGAGCTTCTCACCATGTGCATTAGAAGCTGCGGCAAGTCAAGTAGAGCCCCACCTCATCTCCTGGGAGAACACCCATTGTTTAGCCATTTCCTCCCCAGCCTGACTGTCCCTGCCCAGCCCCTTTCATTCATTGGGTTTCAGATCCATCATTCATGGATGCTCAGTATTACATGTGGGCATACCTCCCAAATTTTTGAGATAGGAATAGTGGTGGCTGGTGGTTATTTTGTTTGGGGGGGGCGGCAAACAAGCACCTCCCCGCGGCACCTCAAACCCCCCCATTCCCCCCCTCGCGCTGTCTGCCGGTAAGTCCACCGGCACTTACTTCATCTAGGTGGTGGGCATCGGCGGGTTCGGACATCAGCGGGCAATCCGAGGAGTGGCAGGTATCGGGGGCAACAAGCAGCAGCGGGGATCGGGCATCCGGGGAGTGGTGGGCATCGGGGCACCTGGCAGCAGTGGGGGCGAGGCATCCGGGGAGCGGTGGTGATCCGGGCACCAAGCAGCAGCGGAGAGCGGGCATTTGGGGAGCATAGGGGATTGGGGCACCAGACAGCAGCGGGGACCGAGCATCCGGGGAGCAGTGGGGAGCGGGGCACCAAGCAGCAGCAGGGACCGGGCATCCTGGGAGCGATGGGGCAGCAGCGGGGACCGGGCATCTGAGGAGCAGTGGGGATCGGGGCACGAAGCAGCAGTAGGGACCGGGCATCTGGGGAGCGGTGGGGATTGGGGCACCAGGCAGCACCGCGGATTGGTTATCGGCGGGCATCCAGGCTTCGGCCAGTGGCTCTTCTCCTCAGCCATGCGTCTCCTAAGTATCCAGTAGGATCGTCTGTCCTTCAGCCAATCTGGTGACGGGTATCAGACCCGCTTTCCAATTGGCCGGGAGTTGCAACACACCTGGATGGGCTCTGAACGCAATGCTCTGTACCCCAAGCCCACCCTATTTTGAAGACTATTAGAGACTCTGGCTCTAATCAAAAAAAACACCCCGCCCCATCTCCGCCATAGGAATTCATGCGCTGGTCATCCTGAAAGGGGCATAGGGAGGGCGGTGGGGCATGGACACGGGGCGCCCACAATGGATGGGAATGAGGGACACCTATTGGCAAAAGTATGTAGCCATAGGACACACCCCCTGCCACACCCCCTGTAACCTCTTACTTAGATATGTGCTGTTCGTTTCGTTCCGAATTAACATTCGGACAAATTTTTTGTTATTTGGAGATTCGGATATATCCGAATACCCCAATTACTGTATAAACAAAGTTTACTGAATGCTCCGAATAACGAAACGAAATTTGTCCGAGTTTACGAAATTGAAATTTGAATTGAATTTTACATCAAATTCCATTCAAATTCGAACTGTAAAGATATTTCTGAAATGTGTGTGTTATTAGAGTACCATTTCGAAATAACGCTGTTTTCGTTACGCCAAAGGTGGTTTAAAGAGTCATTGTAATCATTTGATGAAGATTTTTCTTTTGTTTGTTCACTTTGCCTTTGAATCAAAAAATATATATCATTTTCGTTTTGACTGATCCTAAATTTATCGATTTGAACGTTTCGAGAGAAAAAAATTGGTAAATTTGAAGAAAATGTTAAAAATTCTGAATGCGAATTCTAACGGGCTAGACTGGTAGAGTTTTGTTGGGCGGCCTAGGGGCAGTAAAACCTTGGCTCTGACCACCCATGTATAAGACTGTTCTCTACCATTTTGGCCTCTCTCTGTGCTCCGGTGCCCACCCCAGGGGATTTCCCATGTACTTTACCTGCTTTGGCATTGAAGTGTGCCCTCAATTAGGATCTTGCAGGTGATATGTGGTAACTCTTGTTTCCCTCTCCCATCCCCCGCCAGGTGCTGCGGGGGATCGGTCAAAATGGAGAGTGGGGAAGGGGCCGGTAAATGTGTAATTCACCAGCCCCTTCCTTGTCTTAACCTCTTAGCACCGGCACCTCCTGGCCCTTTAAGAGGTTTATGATGAAGGGAGGCGGGGCGGGGCTTAAGATAACGTGACCGCCGTGATTGGCTGTCACATGATCTGAAAACGCCCAATCACAAGGAGATATCGGGAGCTTTCGGTTAGGCAATGGTAACTGTGCCGGGAGCGCACAGTGTATTGGCAGCAATTCACACATATATGCGGCCCCTCTGTGCTGAGGATCAGGCGCCGAGAGGTTACATATTTGCATACGGCCAGCGCCAAGGGGTTAATGAATACAGTCAGTGATTTTTTTTTATATTCATTTATAGCTGAGACATAGTAAACTGTGTTTACTATGCTTCAGATTATGAATGAACAGGAAGCTCAGTATAGAGTTATTCCTGTCCATTCATTCTGTGCAGCTGAGACTGCTGATTCTGTCCTCAGTCCCTTTCTCTGTCTCAAAAGTGTGACATCAGAGGTCTGTTTACACCCCTTATATTCCCCGAAAGCCCCCCAAAGGGGGTCTTAAAAACATGTAAAAATTTATAAAAAATACAATTGTAAAAAAAAAAAAATAAATAAATGGTAAAAAAATGATGAAAAATAAAACAACAAAAAACTACTGACACCAGTGGCAGAACTACCAGGGTCGCAAAGGTTGCACTTGCGACTGGGCTCTGGCGTTCGGCCACTGTGGGAGAACCACAAGATGGCAGGAAAGTGGCCCGCTTTACCGTAATAAAGGGTCCTATGATGGGTGTCCAAAAAATAAGTAAAAATGTATAAAAAAAACTAAATTGTAAATAAAATAAAATAAAATGGTAACAAATATTGAAAAATAAAACAACAAAAATAAAAAAAATACCGACACCAGTGGCAGAACTACCAGGATCTCAAAGGTTGCACTTGTGACTGGGCTCTGGCGTTCGGCTACCGCGGGGGAACCACAAGATGGCAGGAAAGTGGCCCGATTTACCATAATAAAGGGTCCCACGATGGGAGCCCTAAAAAATATGTAAAAAATAAGAAAAAATGCAATTCTAGAAAAATAAATAAATAGAATAGTGAAAACATAATAAAAAATACAATTGTGAAAAAAAAATGGTAAAAAAATAATAAAAAATAAAACAACAAAAATAAAAATCTACTGACACCGGTGGCAGAACTACCAGGGTCACAAAGGTCGCACTGGCGACTGGGCTCTGGTGTTCGGCCAACGTGGCGGGATCCCAAGATGGCAGCAAGGAGGCCCACTTTACCATGATAAAGGGAAAATAAAATGATGAAAAAATAATAAAAATAAAATTGTAAGTAAATAAATAAATAAAATAAAATGGTAAAAAAATAATAAAAAATAAAACAAAAAAAAAAACGACTGACACCAGTGGAAGAACTACCAGGGTCGCAAAGTCTGCACTTGCAACTGGGCTCTGGCATTTGGACAAACGTGGGGGGACCCCAACATAGCAGGAAGGTGGCTCGCTGAAAGACCATAATAAAGGGTCCCATAATCAGAATGAAGGGCTCTGGGATCAGTGGGGGCCGGGGGCCAGGGGGTGGGGGGCCTTCATGGTTTCCTGTCTTGAAGGTTCTAAAGGAGCACTTGCGACTGGGCTCTGGCATTCGGCCACCGCGGGGGGACCCCAAGATAGCAGGAAAGTGGCCCGCTTTACCGTAATAAAGGGTCCCATGATGGGAGTCCTAAAAAATATGTAAAAAATAAGAGAAAATGCAATTTTGAAAAAATAATTAAATAAATAAAATGGTGAAAAATAAAATTGTAAATAAATAAATAAAATAAAATGGTAAAAATATAATAAAAAATAAATCAACAAAAAAGAAAAAAATGACTGACACCGGTGGCAGAACTACCAGGGTCTAAAAGGATGCACTGGCGACTGGGCTCTGGCATTCGGCCAATGTTGCTGGACCCCAAGATGGCAGGAAGGTGGCCTGCTTTACCATGATAAAGGGAAAATAAAATGATGAAAAAATAATAAAAATAAAATTGGAAATAAATAAATAAAATAAAATGGTAAAAATATAATAAAAAATAAATCAACAAAAAATAAAAAAAACTACTGACACCGGTGGCAGAACTACCAGGGTCTAAAAGGTTGCCCTTGCGACTGGGCTCTGGCGTTCGGCCACCATGGGGGAACCACAAGATGGCAGGAAGGTGGCCCGATTTACCATGATAAAGGGAAAATAAAATGATGAAAAAATAATAAAAATACAATTGTAAATAAACAAATAAAATACAATGGTAAGAAATTAATAAAAAAATAAAACAACATAAAATTAAAAAAACCACGGACACTGGTGGCAGAACTACCAGAGTCGCAAAGGTTGCACTTGCGACTGGGCTCTGGCGTTTGCCCACCGCGGGGGAACCACAAGATGGCAGGAAAGTGGCCCGCTTTATCGTAATAAAGGGTCCCACAATGGGAATCCTAAAAAATATGTAAAAAATAAAAAAAATACAATTCTAAAAAATTTAATAAATAAATAAAATGGTGAAAAAAATAATAAAAAACACAATTGTGAAAAAATAAAATAAAATAGTAAAAGAATAATAAAAAATAAAACAACAAAAATAAAAATCTACTGACACCGGTGGCAGAACTACCGGGGTCGCAAAGGTCGCACTGGCGACTGGGCTCTGGCGTTCGTCCAATGTGGGGGGACCCCAAGATGGCAGGAAGGTGGCCCGCTTTACCATGATAAAGGGAAAATAAAATGATGAAAAAAAAAAATTGTAAATAAATAAATAAAATAAAATGGTAAAAATATAATAAAAAATGAAACAACATAAAATAAAAAAACGACTGACACCGGTGGCAGCACTACCAGGGTCTCAAAGGTTGCACTTGCCACTGGGCTCTGGCGTTCGGCCACCGTGGGGGAACAACAAGATGGCAGGAAAGTGGCCCGCTTTACCGTGATAAAGGGAAAATAAAATGATGAAAAAATAATAAAAATACAATTGTAAATAAATAAATGAAATAAAATGGTAAAAAAAATAAATAAAAAATGAAACAACGTAAATTTAAAAAAACGACTGACACCGGTGGCAGAACTACAAGGGTCGCAAAGGCTGCACTTGCAACTGGGCTCTGGCGTTCGGACAAACGTGGGGGGACCCCAACATGGCAGGAAGGTGGCCCGCTGAAAGACCATAATAAAGGGTCCCACAATCAGAATGAAGGGCTCTGGGATCAGTGGGGGCCAGGGGGGCCCTTCATGGTTGCTTGCCTTGAAGCTTCTAATGGTGCCTCTGCAGAGCTCCACAGCGTATGATTGAGCATTACCATGTCTTGTGCTGCAATCTAACGCATGTGCATTGCAGCTGAGTTACCTTTGTGCGATGGATGCCATTCAAGCTGAACGGCCCTGCAATGCAATAATGTAGCGATGTTTGTCAATGTGCGTTGCATTAATGCGACACACTGGGAAGGTGTGAATGGCCGTTAGGCTTTAAATCCTTGCGAGGTTTTCACTTTAAAGGGAATCAGCCGCAGTGATTTCAGATCGAGAATCCAAAGCAGCTTGTAAATCCCAAGGCGACTGCAGATGTTTAAATAAATACAGTCCGGTTTCCTTTTTGGTGTAATTATTTATTGACTAGTCCTGCAATAAAATATACATTAAAGGGAGGGGGGAAAAAAACTAACATAGATTAGCAGGCTAGGTGGTGAAATATTTATGGCTTAGCACAATATATATGATGGAAAATGTGAAAAAATCTTTGCTCCAAACACGGTTTAAGAAATAATGAATGCTCAATTATGAATGAGATTTTTTTTTTCAAGTGCGGCTTGCATCTGCTTGGATAAACAAATGCTTAAATAATTTTTTTTGCCATGTTTAATTTAAATTGCATTAGGATTTTGATCTTTGGCTCCAAACTTTCAGTGCTGGCACTTTCTCCGCAGGAGCTAAAGATTTCCAGCCTGAAGACAGATAAAGAAAATTAATACGGCCGTGTTTGTGCTGAGCCTTCGCCGGAGGCCAAGTTAAGAGCCCCTCTTTCAGCCCTGGGGCAAAATATAAGCCCCCTTGCTACTCAAATTACATGTTGCTCTGTTAAATCGCAGCACAAATGTTATTCTTGAAAAATTTTAAGGTTTACATCATTGAGTTGTAGTAGCAGAGGATGCATGTATTGCAGTGCTACCGATTTTGAATGGTGGCAACGCAAAATAGCGTGTTGCGGTAGAAAAAAATAAATCGCTTTAGCTGTGTTATTATTATTATTTTGATACAGGATTTATATAGCGCCAACAGTTTGCACAGAACTTTACAACATGAGGGCAGAAGTGATGACCGGTGCCCCACCGCGGCGAGATGGACGGGAAGGCGGTGATCAGTGACCTTACCTTAGGCTGCTCCTCACTCCAGCTTGTGGTGGGAAGCGCAGGGCCGTTACTTCTCCCCAAAACAGGAAGTGGGTCCTGAGACCCGATTGGCCGGGAGTCCTAAGACTCCCGCTGATCGGGTCTCAGGACCCGCTTCCTGGCTGGCTGGGAGGAGAGGCAGAAAGACACAACTGGATGGGCTCAGGGTGCAGTGCTTTGCACCCCGAGCCCACCACTTTTTGAAGCCAATTAGAGCCTCTGGCTCTAATCATGCGCTTCAAAAAAAACCCCTATTGAAATCCATGCATCCGACACCCTGCATGTAGATAGGGACTGGTGCAAGAATTAGGGGAGCGTCCACCACTGAAGGGCAGACAGTACAGTTATAATACAATTCACTACAGGAGGAATTAGAGTGCCCAGCTCGCTTACAATCTAGAAGAGTGAGGCAAGTGATACAAAAGGTAATTACTGTGGAGAATGATCTGATAGAGAAAATAACACTACAGTTGTTAGGTGGGGGCAGGATAGGCTTCACTGAAGAGATGCATTTTTAGGGATTGTCTAAAAGCAAACAGAGTAGGAGATAATCAGACAGATTGGAGTAAGGAGTTCCATAGGATGGGAGAGGCTCAAGAAAAGTCCTGGAGGCGAGCATGGGAGGAGGTGACAAGGGAACTAGAGAGCAGGAGGTCTTGGGTGGAACGAAGAGAACAATTTGGTTATTATTTTGAGACCAGATTAGTGATGTAGCTGGGAGCTGAGTTGTGGGTGGCTTTGTAAGTTGTTAGTATTTTGAATTTAATTTGTTGGGTGAGTGGCAGCCAATTCAAGGATTGGCAGAGAGGGGTAGCAGACACTGAACGGTTGTTAAGGTGATGAGCCTGGCAGCAGTATTCATGATGGATTCATAATGGATTGAAGGGGGGATAACCTATGCAAAGGTAAGCCAATGAGGAGGGAGTTGCAATAGTTGAGGCGAGAGATGACCACAGAGTGGATTAGGAGCTTTGTGGTGTCATTGGTTAGAAAGGGGCGTATTTTGGAAATAGGAAGTTGAGGCGGCAAGATTTAGACAGTGATTGGATGTGGGGCCAAAAGTTCAGAGTCCAGGATTATACCTCGCACCCTGGCATGCGGAGATGGATTGATAGTTGTGCTATCAATCTTGACAGAGAAATTAGGGGAAGGGGCATGTGGGGGAGGAAAAATTATGAGCTTGCTTTGAAATAGATTCAGTTTGAGTGAAGTATGAAGTGGTGTAACATCCAGACTGATGTGTCTGTTAGTAAATTAGTGATACATGAGGAGACTGAAGGAGCAAGCTGAGGGGTAGAGAGATAAATGTGTCTGTCATATGCGTAGATGTGGTATTGGAAGCCATCAGCTGACCCAGGGAGGAGATGTAGAACAAGAATAGGAGAGACCCAAGAACAGAACCTTGGGGGACCCCAACAGGGAAAGAAAGAGGAGAAGAGGAAGCAGAATTGTAAGTAACGCTAAATGTGTGGTCGCATAAGTAGGAAGAGGAACAGCGAAGAGTACAGTCATGGAGATCAAAGGCATGGAGAAGGGGGTGGTCAAACGTATCAAAGGCAGCAGAGAGGTCCAGAACTAGGAGTACAGAATAGTGCCCATAGTGTTGGCATCTTATTATTTTCAATGAGCTGCCTTTAACTAGCATCACTCTCTTACAGTATTCAGTTCCTGATGGGACAAAGCACATGTAGAACTTAGTCCTGTCTTCCTAGGGGAGTGAGCGACTGCCACTTGGCCTAGACAAGCACTGACAACAGCCTCACCTCCATCTGCATTCCTTGTGCCAGTGCTTATTTGGCCAAGTGCTGGGAGCTGGAGACAACAGCTGCAAGACTAGCTGCTTAGTCAGATAGGGCCCCACCTTCTTGGCGCATGGCTGTCCAACACCACAGCTAGCAAGAAGACATCTGCTTTGACTGTGAGTGCCGGTTTCCAGCCCCCAGCACTTGGCTTAGGCAATGCCGGCAAGAGCCTTACCTCCCTCTGCATTCTTCTTGCTGGTGCTTGTCTCAGGAAAGTGTTGGGAGCTGGAGACTGAAGCTGGACACTGTGTAGCAAGAAGGCAATTGCTTTGGTAGCAAGTGCCTGTCTCAAGCCTGCAGCACTTGGCTTGGGCAATGCTGGCAAGAGCCTTACATCCCTCTGTGTTCTTCTTGCCTATCAGAGAAACAGGCACGATCGTCACGTTCCTATACGCATGCACACGAACGCTCGTCCTGGACGATCGCATCCATGCATGCGCACAAACGTTCATCCGGCAAGGCGCAATCCGCGCCTTCAGCACAACCAATGAGGTTGGTTGCTGCCCTATAAAAGATGGCCTCTGTGTCACACAAATCGCTGGATTGTCTCAGCTCACCAGTGTTCCTGAACCTGTGTCCTGTATTCTGCCTGAAACTTCTGTTGTGACCCGGCTTGCTCCTTGACCTTGCTCCTGAACTTCTCCATTGTCTTTTGACCTCTGGCCTGCCTCACGGACTACTCTTCTGCCTGACTCCTGTGTTTGACCCCTGGCTTGTTACCTGGACTCTGCCTTATCTTGCCTCTTGTATCAACGCATCTGCCTGAATTATAGACTGTCCTCCTGTGGTTGACCCTGGCTTGGCTCCCGGACTTACTCGCTGCTGCTGCCTGTGCTGCCCAGCTACACTGGTTACCTGTCTCCACCTCTGGAGTTGCTGCATCCTTGCCAGGCCTTTACAGACTATTCCTCCTAGAGACTATACCTGCTGAAAGTCTGCTACCACTGAGTTCCAGTCCACACGGACCTTCGGTGTACGTCTACTCAAGTCCATCTGCAGCTCTGGTGACCCGTGCTTCTTTGCGCATCATACCTCCTGTTCCCAACTTCAGGGGTGTACTGCGTTCAGCCGCAAGTGGAGCCTCCCTCAGCATTTCGGCCTCTGATCAGTTCCGTGACATTGCCAGGGCTTGCCTGGGGAAAGTGCTGGAAGCTGGAGACAGGGATTTGCTACCAAAGCAATTGCCTCCTTGCTAGTCACAGTGTTGGGCAGCCCTGTGCTGTGGGGAGATGCCTCGTCCAACTTCAGCTAGCATTACAGGATGCCCACCTCTCAGTGATTGGATGTCTGAAACCACAGCTAGCAAAGAGGCACTTGCTTTGCTACCACTAGCAACAACTTCACCTCATTCTTGTGCTGGTGCTTGCCTTGGGCATGCGCTGTGAGCAGTCGTGCACCGTGGGGCAGTGGGGCACCCTATAATGCTAGCTGCAAGGTTGGACAGGGTGCCCCCCCCCCCCCCCACAGTGCATGGATACCCAACTCAGCAACTTGGTAATTGCTTTGATAGCAAATGCCTGTCTCCAGCCTCCAGCACTTTCCTGAGGCAAGCGGAATGCACAGGGAGGTAAGAAACAAAAAAGTGTGATGTGTATAAACGATAGCAAAAAAATCACTTGTGCTTCAATCCACCACGACCACAGAAAACACTCCGCACCCACCAGATAGATTTGACCTCTTGTTACCACAAAAAAGTCAGATAGTGCTTGTTTGTATAGTCATATACCACCGGACCACCAAAGGGAACCAGGGAAACCGCACCCCTCTCCACAGAACTTTTACACCACTGGACAGGAGCCTAGAGCACCACACAGCCCTTCAGGAGTGTTATAGCCAGTATCTCCACCTTCAGTTCCTCCTTGCTTCAACCCCTCTTGCTTTCCTCTCGGGTACACTAGATATGTATGCAGTGATGTATAAAAAAAGGAGAAGCCTTCCATAGCGTAACACTATTTATTTATTCCACAGGTATATTAAGAAATACACTTACACAATGTAATAATACATTGAAACCAGTATGCAAACCTGTGTGCATTCCAGCCAAACTGGAAGTGACGTACCAGAAGTTCCATCCTACCGTTTCATCATTACCATGCAACATCCTCAGGAGCGCTGTTTTTGATTACAAGAGGCATACTGCATCTTGTGGCATGCTATGAGTGGCAAGTGGCACACTGCATCTGGTGGCAGGCTATGAGTGGCAAGTGACATGGCTGCGGGCAGCAAATGGCATGCTGCATCTGGTAGGAGGCTATGAGTGGCAAGTGGCACACTGCATCTGGTGGCAGGCTATGGGTGGCAAGTGGCACTGCATCTGGTGGTAGGCTATGAGTGGCAAGTGGCACACATCATCTGGCAGCAGGCAACAGTGGCAAGAAAGAAGCTGCATCTGGTGGCAGGCAACGGTGGCAAGTAACAAGCTGCATCTGGTGGCAGGCAATGGTGGCAAGTAACAAGCAGTGTCTGGTAGCAGGCAATGGTGGCAAGTAACAAGCTGCATCTGGTGGCAGGCAACGGTGGCGCGCTGCATCTGGTGGCAAGTGACAAGCTCAGGATTCCCACTGATTCTGAATTAAGGTGAGTTTAACTATTTCATTTTATATTACAAATTAGTAATAGAAATATTGTAATTTGATCATCCTGACACCATATCAAGCATGGTGGTGGCACGATTTAAGTGCTAACACCAGCCATTTGACCAACAACTCATCCCCGGGGAGGCAGCATTTCATTCTTGTGCCCAGGCAGCACAATGTCTTGGGCCGGTGGTTGACCCTAAACCCTGTATTTTGGGTATTCTAGATGATGACCTCCCCATTGAGGACATCCCTAAACAGGCTATAGGCAGGGCTCTGTTTCAGGCCCGTAAGATGATATTCAGGCATTGAAAGGACACTGAACCTCCCTCCTTGAAAGAATGGATTGCACAAATGGGTGATACGCTCAGATTGGAGAAATACATTTTTCAGCATAGAGGTTGTGCAGGCAAATTTGATAGAATGTGGGCTCAGTGGTTAGATACCCCAGGACTTGCTCCTATAGAATTGGTCCTAAACCGACTACTGCTCTAAGGTGCTGGTAATTACTGTTAACACAGTGCTAAATTTAAAATGCCAGCGAGGATATCAACTCATGCTTTAAGACCTCAAGATATGATTAGCTAGTGAGTAATGCTCTGTTTTATGTAACAAATATGTTTATGACTTACTGATGTGTTCATGATATATAGAATCTGGAATGTGTTTCTGTGCATTGTTTTTTTGGATTATTTTGTTATGATGAATGTCTAATTAAACTTTATTTATATTAAAAAAAAAAGAAAAAAAGCCATTGTTGAAAGAAAGCCATAAGAAGTCCCTTTTTGCAGTTTGTGAAAAGCCATGTGGAGGACACATTAAACATGTGGAAGAAGGTGCTCTGGTCAGAAGAGACCAAAACTTAACTTTTTGGCTTAAAAGCAAAACGCTACGTGTGGCGGAAAACTAACACTGCACATCACCCTGAACACACCATCCCCACCGTGAAACATGGTGGTGGCAGCATCATGTTGTGGGGATGCTTTTCTTCAGCAGGAACAGGGAAGCTGTCAGAGTTGATGGGAAGATGGATGGAGCCAAATACAGGGCAATCTTAGAAAAACCTGTTGGAGTCTGGAAAAGACTTGGCTGGGGCGGAGGACAACAACCCTAAACATACAGCCAGAGCTACAATGAAATGGTTTTGTGTGTTAGAATGGCCCAGTCACAGCCCAGACCTAAATCCAATTGAGAATCTGTGGCAAGACTTGAAAATTGCTGTTCACAGACGCTCTCCATCCAATCTGACAGAGCTTAAGCTATTTTGCAAAGAAGAATGGGCAAAAATGTCCTCTCTAGATGTGCAAAGCTGGTAGGGAGATCCCCAAAAATTCTTGCAGCTGTAATTGAATTCGAAAGGCGGTTCTACAAAGTATTGACTCAGGGGGGCTGAATACAAATGTTTGCCACACTTTTTACATATTTATTTGTAAAAAAGTTTTGAAAACTATTTATTATGTTCTTTCGACTTCACAATTATGGGCCACTTTGTGTCAGTCTATCACATAAAATCCCCATAAAATATATTAACATTTTTGGTTGTAACATGACAAAATGTGGAAAAGTTCAAGGGGTATGAATACTTTTTCAAGGCACTGTATGTCCCTTAGTTGTCGTGATGTACACCATTCCACTGATTGCTTTATAAAAACAACTTTAAAAATGGAAAAACTTTAACTAAAGAAAAGAAGTATCCTACCTACATTCTTACATCTTCCAACGTTCATATAAATGACTCTGTGTTCAAAGAAGAAGAAACATTCCAATAATAAATCACCCATAGTTCATGAAGACTCTACAAGTTTACTTTTCCAATTCCCACCATTATAAGAAAAATTGTGTTATCGTTAGCAACTGCATATCGCCATGCCATTAAAAAAAAGTGTTGCTAAGCACATAATTAAAGGTTACTGATTTCAGGGTGCCCCGTTAATACTAAAATTACATTGTAGCAATTAGAGCAGCGCAGCTAATAATAATGAGCACCAAAGGATCTAAATGCGTGATGCGGCTACATTAATTACATAGCTTTAGTGGAGTGAGAAAACAAATTAAATCACCTAATTGTTTAATTGGTAATGGTCATTACATTGGAAATTTTTATTATGAAAACATAAGTATGTACGTGACTATTCACTGCTTCGGTTTGTATTACGGCACGTAGATGATTCTGGGCCCATGAACATTGCCCCCCTCTAACGATCTTGAAAAGGACTCTAGGTTTGAAGAAAGTCTGTTAAGGTAATAGTAAGGGTGGGTTCACGTTCAGGTTCTTGACCTATGATTTACATCCTGGAGACCCCCCCGTTACAAGTACCCGGGTCTTAGTAGATGCACGGCATTATGTTTGGCTTCGTCACTTATCAGTGCA
>BLSH010278369.1:792483-816403 GCA_018402905.1 Glandirana rugosa
GTGGAACAACAAATGTCTGACTTAAAATAAACAAACTTGAAATGATACAAGGTTTGCATAAAGTTCAAACAAATAAAATTCAGTCTGTAAACAACAAGGTGATTCCAGAAAAGTGGTTGCAGTTCAGAGTACAGAAGTATGTATTTATAAAGGGGTTATTTTGGTGGGTTTAGATCTTGGGTCAGGAGGCCAGAGGCCTAACTTAATTCCGGTGTTATGTAAGGGTTCATTGTGCAGGGTTGAAGGGAGTGTTTTGAGTCTGTTATCGACACCCCTGTCGGGTACTTGCTGTGTCGAGAACTTGGAGGGGGGCCTGGGGGTCGCTGGCCTCCGTAACATCTGACTGTTCCACTTTCTTTATAGTGTGATTAGAAAATGCCGCTATCAGGCAATAAGTCAAAGGTTTTGGTGATAGGTAGGATATCATTTGGTTTTTCTAGCTCGTTTTGTGGTAGTGTTCATCTTATGTGTATTGTGCAGGGGGAGAGATATTTAATCGCTAGGTGCACTTCCTCCAATGTAATTTGAGCATTAAGTATATTTAAATGTGTATCAGACACTGAGGGGAGGGAAATTTGGTTTAGGAATTTTTGTGCTTCCTGTTCGTCTATGGGGTCTTGTTTATAGAGGTTTGTGTAGTATTTCTCTAAGATGGAGTTGATGCCCTCTGCTGACGAAATCAATTCCCCATTGGTGTTTTTGAGTGCGGGTATGTGAGAGGGGGTGTAGGCACCCTTGCAGAGGCGAGCAAGCAATTTCCCGGGCTTATTACCAAATTTATGGTATCCCAGGTCTGAGATGGATTTGTGTAGCTTTTCCTGTTCCTCTGCCCACAGGTCGAATTGGGATATGGCTGCCGACCATTGTGCCCTGTGTTCAGGGGAATTTGCTAGGTTCAAGAGAGTTTGGGCTTTCCTCAATGCAGTGCTAGCTGCTGCATATTTCTTTTTGACTTGTTTTTTGTGGGCAGCAGAAAAGGAAATAATGTGGCCCCTGAGTACCGTTTTCCCTGCTTCCCATAGGAGGCTCGGGTTCGAGGAGTGTTCTCTGTTGTTGTATAGAAAGTCTTCCCAAGTTCGTTTGAGGGAACTGCAGAGAGACTTATTTTGGGCTAAGTAGGAAGGGAAGCGCCATATCCTTAGGGGGGTCTGAGGGCCTAAATCAGAGATCTCTATTGAGATGGGGGCATGATCCGATATCGCAATAGCTTGGATCGTAGGGTCACCCGTGTGGTCAACTAACTCCGAATTAGTCAGGATGTAATCAATCCTGGATAGGGTATTGTGAGGGGGGGAGAAGAAGGTAAAGTCCCTGCCTGTAGGATTGGCCCTTCTCCAAAGGTCTATGAGATTCAAGTTTTCAACAAAGCTGGCTAAGGGGGTAGTGTTAGGTGTTTGGCGTGTGGGGGGGTTAGATCTATCTTCTGACGGGTCCAGCACTTGATTAAAGTCGCCTCCTACCAGGAGGGGAAGGTGAATGTGGGGTGCCAATGTTGACGTGAGTTGTTGGAAGAACGAAGTCGTGGGGTTGTTGGGGGCATAAACATTACAGATTGCCCACTCATGAGTGCCAATTTTCAGGTTGGCTATGAGGATTCGGCCTTCGTCATCTTTGGACGTGGAGATTATCTCACAGGGAAGTGATTTGTGTATGAGTAGAATTACACCGGCTCTACCTTTGGCTGCTGAGGATCCTGTAACTTGGCCCACCCATAATTTTTTCATGCGGTGAAAGTCTGTAGGTGTTAAGTGGGTTTCTTGCAATATTGCTATGTCTGCTCTTAAACGTTTCAAATGTCTAAGGACTGTCATTCGCTTCTGGGGTGAACGTAAACCCTTCACGTTCCAAGACACCACTTTCATATTATGGGTGCATGGAAGGAGGAGAGATGGCGTGAGGAGTTAAAGCTTAATAGTAAGTGTTGATGAAGGGTTTGCGGGAGTGAAGGTCTGTCTTTCCTGAGTGAGCGCTGGTCTTTCTGGCGTCTCGGGCTCGAGGGGTGGTAGGAGGGGGGTGGCCCAACAGGGACCAGGTGGGAGAAGAGGGTTAGAGAGAGTTCTGGAAGGTAGCACTTCTCTTTTTTCCCCATGTGGGTGCGATAAGCTGTGGACAGCCTTACCGGGAAGCCGAGGGTTTGCTCGATAAGAAGGGATTATGTTGCCACCTTTGGAAGATGATCCGAGCTGGTAAAGGCAGGAGGAATCATGCTCAGTTCTTCATAGGGTGAGAGTCCAGTTTGTAGTCGTATAGCATTGGGTTGTTGTCGGGTAGTCCCCGCGGGGAAGTGTCAGGAGATCAGGGTGTCTTTAGGTAGTGGTGTTGAAGACTCGCTGGCCGGGAGCGTAGAATCTTGTCGGCAGGTGAGTTTCCGGGAAGTTGGGAGAAGCGAAAATTGAAGGACTACGTCTTATTCTGAGTTAGTCAATTTCGTGGGTTACTCCATGTTCACCGCCCTGGAGCGGCGTTGGCGTTTTGGAGGGTCCTTCCTGGGACTGTGTTGGTCTCTGGGCGTTAGCAGGCGTGAGGAGGGGGTGGCCTCCGTGGTTTCCATAGGGATGTGGAGGTAATCCTGTATATAGTGTAGCGCCTCCTCCGGATGAGAGAAAGATTTTTGATCTCCTTGTTGGTCCGCGAAGCGGAGGGTTGCAGGGTATGCCAGTGAGAACTTGATTCCCTTCTGGTATAGCGTCTGGCAGATCGGTTGAAAGGCTTTTCTACGACGTGAAACCTCTTGAGAGTAGTCTGCAAACAGCAGAAGCTTATGCCCATCTATCTGGAGCGATTTCGAGTTGCGGAATGAGCTCAAGATCATGGATTTGTCCATATAGTTTAGATAGCGGACGATGATGGGTCGTGGTGTGCGTCTGTCGTTGGAAGGAGAACCAAGGCGGTGGGCTCTTTCCACCACACAGAGGTGGGCGATTCCTAGTGCTGTGGGTATGCGTTTGGAACAGAGATCTTGCAGTGAGTCGGCGTTGAAGGACTCCGGAAGGCCCACGATCCTTAGATTGTTGCGCCTTGAGCGGTTTTCTAAATCGTCCAACTTTTCCAAAATATATTGTTGTGTGTTTGTTGTTTGTTGCTCGAAGGATCTAGCACTGTGCATTTCATCGTCCATATCCGAAATGCGTGATTCCAGGTCATTCAGGCGCTTTGAGTGGTCTCCAAGCTCTTTCCGTAGCTGGGCTATACCATTCGCCACTGCGTTGTCCACAGCTGCGGTAATGTTCGGAAGTATAAGGGCTGCAACAGCCTGTGCCAATCCTGCATATTGCTCCTCAGCGATCGTTAGCGTAGGAACGATCGTGGCCGGAGGAACGAAGGTGCCAGACGGGGTGGGAACGGTCGTGGGAAGGAGATCGTTCTGTGACGTGGGAAGGTTCGTGGATGGGACGAACGGTGTGTTTGCCGAACCTGCGTTCGTGGAGAGCTGCGTTGCCGTCGCCATGCTGGACTCCCGCGGTTTTGCCAAGGCTGGATCCTGGCGTGGTCCCTGGTCTGGCTGTTGGGGGCCGTGGAGGACGAATCGATCCATGCCCAGGGGGAATCCTCAGCGAGGGGTGGCGGTGGTTTTGCGGAAGGTGAGCGCGAGCGTGGATTTTTAGGCAGATTTGTCTGCGGGTTGCCCGGAGGAGCTGTCTCGTGCTTCCTCACATGAAGGGCCGGAACCGGAAGTGACCAAGCTTCTTGTTGATGGTCTTGTAGCCCATTCCAGCCTTGTGCAGGTCTAAAAGCTTGTCCCTGTTTAAATAGAAGAAAGAGATTCTGTGGACAAGTGTCTTTTAAACATATAACGAGTTGTCATTAGGAGTGCCTTCTTACATTGACAGGATTATTCTGTTGAGAGTGAAGATCTGGTTAGTAATTCCATATAAAGACCTAATGGGGCAGTCATCAAAGGTAGGGACTCGCAACTACCATATCCCTATAAATATATTTGTACTAATAGGACTATTTTTACCCCTGGGATATTTGGGTAGGAGTCAGCAGTAATAATTCAGCATGTGCAAAGTGAAATACCACTTGTATACATTGTATTTGTAGAGCACAACAAAATTAAGAGTACAGCAGAACAACACCAGCACCACATCCCTGGTAAGGAATCAAGAACAGTACAAAAGACCAGAAAGCCAAAGGGACTTTAGAGGTGCTGGTATACCCCCTACCTGAAAAAATACAATTAGCCTTTAGCATAAAAGTATACATAATGCACTAATGCTCCAATACCTGTTATACGAAAGTCAGGACACTAAGTCTAATTCTAGTGTCCAGACTTTCGTCTAACAGGTATTGGAGCATTAGTGCATTATGTAGAAACTCCTAAGGGGACATATATATATATATATATATATATATATATATATATATATAGATATATATATGTATGAAATATGTGATGATACAATTATATGCTATGTTCTTATATGAGAAATAAGGTAGCTAATGTATATGGTGTAATGTGATTTTGTATGTTTTTGTCATATTTGTGACTGTATACCATTGTATCCATTATTACAGAGACTCTATAGTTTGATCCTTTCCATGAACCCCTGAAGAAGACCGTTCGTAGGGCAAAACGCGTCTGGAAAAGCAAGGATCACCGTCTGGTTCATGGATATGTGCACCGCACCACCCTGGCCTGGCCTAAGCTTGTACCACTCTGTGTGAGCCAGGCCTATGGGTCACTCCTTACATACTATCTATCCATGAATTTACACTATCTAGGCGTTTTTTATTTTAAACATACCCAGAGTCACTGTGATGCTATATTTTATATGTGGATGCTACCCCACCTATTGGGTGGAGTTCCCATTGTGTTTATTTTAAATGCATTCAATAAAGCTTGTATACTTTTATGCTAAAGGCTAATTGTATTTTTTTCAGGTAGGGGGTATACCAGCACCTCCAAAGTCCCATTGACTTTCTGGTCTTTTGTACTGTTCTTGATTGTATTTGTAGAGTTAAAAATGTTAAAATGACACACAGATTAAAAAACAAAGCAGTTACAGATTATGCCACAAGTAAAGTACACACAACCAGGTAAGTGAACAATGAGTATATTCACGCTAGCAAATAATATTGCTGGAAGGTCCCAACATGTTTCGGAAATCTTTCTCAATCGTCTTTTCCTTCTTCAGGGAACATGTAGCGTGCACTCCCAGCCACAATCTCTTGATAGAGGAGTAAAGAGAGAGGAGGGATAGGGTAAAGGAGAGACTTAATACGTCTCAATCCTGTCAATCGCATGTCGGTCAGTATCCATCGCTTCCACAGACACCTCAATATCCATAAAGTAAGTACTAATAATATATGTTGTGGGGAGACCCCACAGCAAAATCCAGTCATATGGTTCCCTGTATAGAAAGTAGTTTGCTGGAGTGTAATCAGCTAGGGAGTACATATAAGAATCAATAAAGTAATAGATATGAGAATTGGGCGTCTGTTTTCAATGGGGGAAGAGGGAAAGGTGAGAGGCATGGGAGGCAGGGTGAAGTAGTTATAAAGTTGACTTTTCCTTAATAGAGTAGCGTGTGTTGAGTAATGTATCCTGCCATGGTATTCATGCCTCCACCACGAGTGTCCAAACGACCGGGAGTGTTAGAAAGACTATTCTGTTTACCACATGAGCACCTACTGTAGCCAGGCAGAATTATTGTTTGTTGGTAGGGGATCAAATACTTATTTTACTCACTGAACTGCAACTCAATTTATAGCATTTTGTTTTTCTGGATTTTTGTTTGATATTCTGTCTCTATCATATAAAATACATCTACGATAAAATTTATAGACCCTTCATTTCTTTGTAAGCGGGCACACTTATACAATCTACAGGGGACCAAATAATTATTTTCCCTACTGTATATACTGTACATGCTCCTGCACAGAACGGCCTCCCTGTAAAAGTATATCTGCTATGGAGTGGTTGGGAAGTGGTTAATGCAAGGAGGCAGTGTCTCAACCACGTGATTGTGGTCTGAAAGCTGTGGGTAACAGCTTGGTCAGTGTGCTGGGAGCACCCAACCTCGGACCCACATGGGCACATTTGGGTGGCGACTGAGCATTAAGACCCACCCACTTGTCTTACTGCCAGGACATATATGTGTTATGGTGGTAGGAAGAGGCTAACATATGAAAGCATTTAATGAGATTTCAGTGATTGGGTTTAGATCCACTTTGAAGAGGAAAAATATTGTAGTCTTCTTATTATGAATAGGAATGAGCTCAGTGTTTGGTCTGAATGTTTAGGGCAATGAATGTGACAGCTTCAGGATGTTAATGGTTGCTAAGGAAGAAGAGGGTGATTGCACCCGCCGCTTCCTTAGCAACCCCTTTATGTCACCCAGCCCATTCACTTACATGACCAGGAATCCCAGGCCACAAACGCAAATGAACAGGATTTAAGCTTTACACCATTGCAATATTATAAACCCAGGAAAAAACGAAGCTTGGTGTTACATGCAGATGGAGACTACTGCTCCCACTATATCCGAATACAAAATAGGCAAAAAGTGAAAACACAAAAAAGGTACGCTGTCCCTTTAAAATAAATGTATTGACATAAAGTGCTGAGTCAATGTACTAATATATCAGTACCACAAGATACCATGATATCACCCATATATTAATTAACGTGTTAACCATCAAGAAATAGGCTCCGCCCAGCAATTTTCATGTGTCTTCGAAGCCTGATGGGGGCACAATTCCTCCCCCTGAAACCAACAATGGAGTACTATTCCTTCCACTTACACGAACAATGAGGCACTATTCCCCCAACTGGCAACAACAATGGGGCACTATTCCTACTACTGACACCAACAATGGGTGGGTCCCTATTCCCCCCAGTGACATCAATGATGGGGCACTATTTCTCCCACTGACATCAATGATGGGGCACTATTCCTCCCACTGACATCAATGATGGGGCACTATTCCTCCCACAAACACCAAAAATGGGGTATTATTCCACCCACTTACACAAACAATGGGGCACTATTCCCCCAACTGGCAGCAACAATGGGGCATTATTCCTCCCACTGACACCATTGATGAAGCACTATTCCTTCCACTGATATCAATGATGGGACACTATTCCACCCACTGATATCAATGATCGGACACTATTCCTTCCACTGTTACCAATGATGGGGCAATATTCCTTCCACTTATACCAATGATGGGACACTATTCCTCCCACTGATACCAATGATGGGCCACTATTCCTTCCACTGATACCAATGATGGGACACTATTCTTCCCACTGACTCCAATGATGGAGCACTATTTCTCCCATTGATATCAATGATGGGGCACTATTCCTCCCACTGACACCAATGATGGGGCACTATTAGAGTTGAGCAAACCGGAACTGTAAAGTTCGGGTTCATACCGGATTTTAGGGTGTCCGTGTCCTGAACCGGAACCCGGACATTTGAGAAAAAGTCTGGGTTCAGGTTCAGGGTTCGGGTATTTTTTTGCGCCTTTTGAATAGCTGCAGAGCAGCCAATCAACAAGCGTTTCACTCTTTTGTCCTTAGAAGCCATCACAGCCATGCCTACTAATGGCATGGTTGTAATTGGCCAGTGCATCATGTGACCCAGCCTCTGTATAAGCTGGAGTCACGTAGTGCTGCATGTCACATCATCTCATACTAGTGTAGGGAGAGGATGCTGCTGCTGGTGTGAGGAACAGATTAGCTTTAGAAAATTTGTTAAAAACAGCGATTTATTGGTGGGTGGGTGGGTGCTAGAGGAGATTTTTGTTTGCTAAGCAAAGGGCCTCATATAAAACCTAAGCAATTTTTCTGTTTGTTAGGTGGGCGTATGCAGCCATTTTTGCAAGTGCAGTGCACTTGTAACTGCTTGTGTGTCAGGGACACTACTTTAATCGTGTTCTGTTAGTTCAGTTGGCAACATTTTGGCACATTGAAATACTGCTTTTACATTGCAGTTAGACAAATTAAAAGAAAAAAAAAGTGTGCAAAATACTACATTTGCGGCCAGCGGGGCATTTTTTGCACAAAATAAAAAGTGGGTCTACATTGCTGGTTTAAAAAAAAAAAGAATAACAAATAGTGCTACATAGTACATTTGCACCTTGCTGTGCATTTATTGCACAAAATTGCTCATTGCCGGTTTAAAAAATAATATAAATTTGTGCTAAATAGTACATTTGCGTCCAGAATGAGGAGAGCGTCAAATAAGGGACGTGGTCGTGGTCGTGGTGCTGCTGGTGTTGGTGGTGTTGGTGAAGCTCCTGTTGCAAGGAGAGGGCGTGGTCGATCTGTGCCAGCTACATGCACAAGTGAAACACTTTCCTCAGGTGCGAGTAGCTGACAGAACCTTTAACGTTATATGGTAGGCCCGAATGCCGCTCAACGAAGGGTGAGTCCAGAGCAGGTACAGGTGATAGTAGATTGGGTGGCTGACAATGCCTCCAGTTCCTTCACATTGTCTCCCACCCGGTCCCTTGCTGAAAGCTCAGAGTTGGCACCTGAACCCCATGGCCATCTGTCTTTCACCTCAGCGCCTTGTACATTTTATATGGAAAAAGTGAACCCGTGCTAGAACATCTCTGGGTTTGTCTGTTTTTTTTTTTTTTTAATATGTCTCAATATTTTGGGGGCTTACCCAATTAGAAAAAAAAACAAAGAAACAAAAAACAGTGTTGGCTACCTCCTCCTCCTCCTCCACCGCCACCTCCACCTTTTTATGTGATTTTAAGTTATTTCCCTATCCACATTTGTTTGCAGGGCACTTGTCCTACACTTACCCCCATTTTGCTTCCTTTTGCAGACCTATAGCCCTTTCCAGGACTTTTTTTAGAGCCATTTTAGTGCCCAAAAGTTCAGGTCACCATTGACTTCAATATATCTCGGGGGTTCGGGGTCAGGTTCGGGTCAAGTTCGGGGCCGAACCCAAACTTTTCGCAAAGTTCGGCCGAACCCGAACATCCACGTGTCTGCTCAACTCTAGGCACTATTCCTCCCACTGATACCAATGATTGGGCACTATTCTTTCCATTGACACCAAAAATTGGGCATTATTCCTCCCACTTACATGAACAATGGGGCACTATTCCCCCAACTGGCAGCACCAATGGGGCACTATTCCTCCTACTGACATCAATTATTGGGCACTATTCCTTCCACTGACACCAATGATGGGGCAGAAATATATTTCCCCTAATGCAAAAGATGAGACATTGTTTACTCCCACTGACACAAGAACATTTTCTACTCCCACTATCTACAGTCTGCCCCCCCCTAAAGTCTGAAGCACAGTAAACTGGCCCTTTATTTAGAAAGTCTGAAGAACCCCGCATTCAAGAATCACTGCTCCAGGCCATATGGAATTTTTTTTAATGTTTTTTTGCATTGGTTTATGTTCCCTACCCCAGGATAGTTCCCCACCCCCTGCTATTTATGTGACACCCCCTCTATATATAGGATTCTTGTATTTTTTCACATAAAAAAACTTGTAGAATTTCCAGTAGAAATAAACGTTTTTCTGAAGTAATTTGTCTCCCGCGTGATTCTCCATTTAGAATTAGCCCCATCACACTGCTGAGATATGTGCGGTCTTGACATGAAGTGATGAACCCTGCCACAATTAATTCTGTAAATTAGGACATGTGTTTCTAATGCAATTAAGAAAACCCTTTCAGCTTTCTTTGTGATCAGAAAACCTCCCTTCGTTCTTTATCATCCATCACCTGTCGTATTTTTAATGCCGCTATAGAACAGAGTGTGTTCAATAAACCATCAACTACCATATTGGAACCACAAGCTGGCATTGGAGTCAATGGCATTTTTTGTGAGGCTGGCTTATTTGAATATTCATTGGATTCCTGCATAGATTTTATTGAGGTTTCATTTCTTTTTTTTTTTTTACATTTTCTACAGAAGTGTGTGTGAAATCAGGATTCCACTTCAGTGACTTTTGCTGATCAGAATTTTAGGAATGGCGCTCGGTGAATGGACTTCAAAGGACATTTTAACATGGAAAATGAGCCTGTGGTGTAATGGGAGGAATTATATTATAAATAAAATATGTTTCTGTCTAAGAAGCCAGCACTGATTCATGCCTGATTATTTCAGCGGTAAAGGTGGACTCTAGAATGACATAAATTATTACAGATCAGTAATCATTAATACAACATTGACTGTAATTGACTGTAATTTCTTTAAATGCAAGCAGTGTAAGTACTTGAACATGACCAGGTATCAGCATCTTATAATCCCTGTATAGCAGCAGAGATCAGGGAGGGGGAGAAAGAAGGAGCACACGGAGCTAATCAGTTAATTTAATGACAAGAAGCATGCCCATTGGCAGAGAGAAAAGCTCATTACTGTGCTCCTTTCACAGTTCAGTTGCAGGTTGGGGGCTTGTCCGGGATTTACTATATCTACCAATATCTATTAACCACTTGCCGACCGCCCGCCGCAGGATGACGAAGGCAAAGTGGTTCATTATCGCAAAACGCCATCACATGATGGCGGCCATGATGATGGGTATTGTGAGCGCGCTCGCACGCTCACTGTGTTCAGGGAGCGGGTAGGGCGGACCCGATCTCCACCGGCTACCCGCGATGCCCCCCCCGAAGTGAAAGAATGGAGGTCTCCATCCTGACAGAGGGGGAAGGGCTGTGATCACAGGCTTCCTGTATATGGAAGCTGTGATCACTCCCCTCCCCCTGCCAGCCCAGCCCCCATACATTTAGAACACGCCTAGGGAACACAGTTAACCCTTAGAGCGCCCCTCCAGGTTAACCCCTTCACTGCCAATGGCATTTACACAGTAATCAGTGCATTTTTATAGCACTGATCGCTGTATAAATGTCAGTGGTCCCAAAAAAGTGTAAAAATGGTCTGACAAGTACCGCTTAAAATCGCAGATCACCGCAATTACTGGTAAAAAATAAAAACCCCAGAAATGAATTCTCATCATTCGTAAACGCGTCAAATTTTGCGCAAACCAATCAAACGGCGATTGCGATTTTTTTTACCAAAAATATGAGGAAGAATATAAATCGGCTAAAACCGATGAAAAAAGATGATTTTTTATATATTTTTTTGGATTTGTATTTTAGCAAAAAGTAAGAAAATTGTTGTTTTTTTTTGCAAAATTGTTGCTCTTTTTTGTTTATAGCGGTGATCAGAAATGACGCAGAGGTGATGAAATAACACCAAAAGAAAGCTCTATTTGTGGGGAAAAAAAGGACGCAAATTTTATTTGGGCGCAACGTCACACGACCGCGCAATTGTCAGTTAAAGCGACGCAGTGCAGAATCGCAAGTGCTCTGGTCCTAAAGGGTGAAATCCTTCGGGGCTGACGTGGTTATTAAAAGTGGATCATTGTAAGCACCCCTGTAAGTGGTAAATGGTTTGTCCCATACATGTAAACTGATACACTGAACTGGTTCTGTAAAAAAAAAACTTACAGGCTGGATGACCAGATGAGAATAGAAGAAAAAAAAGCCTGAAAAAGAAAACTAATGCAGCCATCTCACATCTAAGAATTGCTAAACTGCAATATAATAAATGTTTGCTTTTGGGGTTAATACTTATTTTAAGCATGAAGATGGAATGCAAATGTGTTGTTATTTTGTATCATTTATAGATACATTGTGACATGAGACTATAAAATGCTGCCATCTGTTGATAGCTAATATTAAACAATGGCCTGAAGAAGGAGCGCATGCTCTGCATGTCCTCACATCACAACCAGGAAGTGACGTCACGACTGCCCCGCAGTGCGTTCCACGGACCCAGGAAGCGCCAGAATCCACTGTTGCACCTGACCACGGACTTTCAGCTTGCCACATCACAGGGGCGTCCCCCAGACAGTGATGTAGAGGATTCGATGTACGCTATGTGTTTGTGTTTTTACCACTCTTGTGAGTAATACTCCTTTTAACCTTCATTAAATTCCATAAAGCTACACTTAGAAGGCGCTTGTGTTCTTTCCTAGTTTTCTTCCAAGAGCTGCTTCTTGCTTCTACATTGAGCTGCCACTATAGTGAGTGATACATGGACTTTTTGTTGTCTTGTATGGACTTTTCATTCATGATTATTCCTATTGAATAACATTTAGAAACTCTGGGCCCAGGTCAAGTACCTACACTTTGCACCAATTTTTATCTTTCCTAACATTAAAACCTTTGCTACTTATTGGATATTCCCATCCTTCTATAGTCCCATCCTCCAATTATTTCAATGAGCTGCCCAACACGTGGAATCAAAGTCCCTGGCACTTTTCTAAAAATGTGTTGCACCAGACATTTGGCCTTTCTTCTGCCAGTTGGTTTTGCTAGCAGCAGGGCTGGGTGGACTTTCTGGATCAAGCACGGGAAGACCATCAGTAGACCACAGCAGAGTAGGAGTGCCGGATGCATGCCAGTGAGCAGGAGACAGAAGCAGGCTGGCACTGGCAACAGCAGACAGATACAGGCTGGAAGCAGACAGGCAATGAGCAGGCACTAGAGAAATATAGGCAGAGGCTCGCAGCAGGCAGTCCAGCAGCGATGGGGACAGAGGTAGAGTCAATCGAACTGGGTCATACACAGGCAGACGGATCAGGTACAGATACGTAGGCAGGAGTGAAGTCAGGATACAGGTTGAGTCAGTAACAGATCTGTGAAGCAGTAGCAAGGGGCAGAAGCTATGTCAAAGGCAAGCCAGGGTTGGTGCAGGTGGAGTTCAAGAGTAGTCAAGACAAGTTGAGTCGGTAACAGTAGTCAGATGCAGAGTGATAGGTTGCAGGTATGCATGGGAAAGCTGTAGACAAGACAGTGCTGAAGCATAGCACAAGCCCACTTGGCGTCCATGTATTCATGAGCATGTGAACGTTTCCTACATGCATGTAAAGCAGTGGTTCTCAACTCCGGTCCTCAGGGCCCACCAACAGGCCAGATCTTAAGTATTACCTTGGGGAGATGCAGACTAGAATACTGCAATCACTGAGCAGCAAATGATATCACCTGTGATGTATTTCAGTTATCCTGCAAACCTGGCCTGTTAGTGGATCCTGAGGACAGGAGCTGAGAACCACTGATGTAAAGCAATATGAATTAGCCTGTACCAGAAATACTAATAGACAGTGTTCTATGGGCTGGATGTAGTGAGGTGAAAAAGGCAATATGGATTGTAGCCAGAAGTCCAGTGTTGCACTTCTGGCATGGAGGACATTCGTGCCTGTAGGTATATTGCGGTGAGCTCCCCTAGCGCTGAGCCTATTAACTGAAAAATGGAATTGTGTGGGAGCAATGCCATGTGGGTAGGGTTGCCACATCATCCCTTTAATCCAGGATACATATGAATTACACAGGTTCTGTGGCTGATTAAGGTGGTAATTAAACTCACTTGGTGCCTTATCTGCATTCAATTGGCCTCAGAACCTGTGTAATTCATATGTGTCCTGGATTAAAGGGATGATGTGGCAACCCTACTTGTGGGACTTGTAGTGTACCAGTGAGGTTCAGCATCAGACTCTGATGCGGAAGGACTTTGTTTCCCAACGGGCCATGCTGCATAAGAAGGCTCCTGGGAAGAACAGTGCCTCATGGAGAGTCTATTTAAGCAAATGAAGGGGCTTCTTTGGACGTCGGTGATCGATCAGCAGGACCCTGTGCTCTCTTATAGTGGGATTGCGGCCTACACCCTGCCTACATCAATCCAGCAGGCTGCATTTCTACAGAGGATCAGAGGATGATCTGCAGGACCAGGGCTACTACCAACTGAGTTTGTTCCAGACCCAGTAGGCAGCTGTAGCGATCGATCGGGGAGAGCTGCAAGGAGGAGCGCAGTGGAGGCCAATTCCAGGAGCAGAGAGCAGGAGTGCTCCATCATCTCCAGACTCATCATCATCATCATCACCTAAGCAGTGGGATCGTTCTTCTGCAGTCATTTGTTTGCTTGGGTGAGCAGGCCCAGGACCATCTATGAGAGTACTGAGTTGTGTAATCGAATACCTCACTAGGAGAGTTAGTAAGAATCTGAGCATTATCATATAGCTGAGGAGGCTGGAATATAACCACTTGAGTGTACTGGATTGCTGTTAGTTGTAAGATTACCACAAAGTCAGTGATCGCTGTGAAGGTTTCTATTTACAGCAGTAAAGTTGCTTATCCCATCTTTGTGCCATACCTGGAAGATCTGTGGATACAGTTGTTTCCTAGATACCTAGCATCTAAATAAAAGAGCTGGCAGAAGACACACTGAACTTTGACCGAGGATTTGTTACAATTACAGCAACCCCCCCCACACACACACACTTTGTAGGACTCAGGGGTATTACACCTTGTCATATTGAACTCTCCTAAGAACTCTCAGTAATAGAGCAGGTGAATTTGGGTGAACCAATTATTGTTCTTTGAAGTTATACCAGTCTCTTTGCATTCTTTTAAGTGGTACTGATTGAAACAGCCGTGTCCAAGGAATGGTGGTGCCGTGGATGCGGGAGGGCGTGGAGCCTTACCACCGGCATGGCTCTCTTTGGCAAACACACTGGTCCCTCAGCTCAATCGAGACTGGCTCCACACCCTCACGCATCCAGGGCACCACCATTCCTTGGACATAGCTGTGTCTCTGCCTCCAGCCACCAGCCATTAAATCCTTCTCCCTTAGACTGGGCCTCCATCCTTCTCCGCATGATTACTTGCACCCCTCCATGCTTCACCTGCAGGCCATTTGGATGGTGTCAACTCCTCAATCAATGCCCGCAGGACTCCAAATTGTATCGTTGGCTCTTTTATTTTAACCATTATCTTTATTATTTACCCTTGACTTTGTTCATTGGTGGAATAAAACATTGCCTTTCTCCATGATCCATATTGACCTCTCCACCTCGCTACATCCAGTCCATAGAGCGCTGCCTATTAGTATTTCTGGTTCATGTTACATTTTTCCCAATGTTCTTGTCTACTGCACTGGCTCTGGATTACATTATTCTTTTGGTTGTCACAAATTACCATAGGACACACAGTTCCGTAGCGCTTAAGGACATATGGTTTTTCTGATGAATTAGCCTGTGCCTATGCACAGTGCACTGTCCTTCCTGACATACATTTACCTTCCTACATGCTGCATCTCTTTCTCCTGTCATCTTTTTAAGGGACTTCTCTGCTTCCTGTGCCCTCACTCTCGTGCTGCCATTTTGAATTTTTTTTCTGTTGTCAATTTGCAATATAGTCCTAGTTCATATGCGTGAGATGGAGAGCATGATATCAAGTGGCTCACCTTTCGGCGTGACACATTTACAGCAAACAAGGAATGGGAGTTTACCCATTTTTTTAAAAAATGTATGGAGTGTAATATGTGCAGTGCAGGAATTTCAACTGGATGACTCTATCTCTGCAACTGATAATCATGGGTACCCCGAAGAGATAGAATTTCCTGCCAGGCCTCCTGTGTCTATCTTCTAGCAAGATTCAGTTAACAAGAGGCTTTTGGTTTTAGAGTGGAGTAGCAGGAGTAGTGTGTGGAGATAAGTTTAGAATGGTTGAGAACAGTGGCGGCTGATGGCCAAAATTTGGGGGTAGCAAACAGAACTAGCACTAGCATTCCCCCACCCGGCGCAGCTCGCTATCGATGGAGAACAGCGGCGATCCTCGCACTACCGTCACCCCTGCACTATCCATGGCCTCCTTATACACTGAGAGGTGCGGGGAGGAGGACAATGTGCCAATGCACTGCTGAATCAATCCGTGGTAGGGCTCTAGGAGAGACTGCTGCTGCCGGGCCCGATACTTCTCCTCCCGGCCGAGCAAGAGGTGGGTCCTGGAACCCGTCCTAAGACTCCCGGCCAATCGGGTCTCAGGAGCCGCTTCCTCATTGGCCGGGAGGAGAGGCAGGAAGACATTAGCGAAAATTAATTTGCTAATGTCACACAAGTGGGTGGGCTGGGGGGGGGGGGGGAAGTGCTCAGTGATGGCTAAGCACAGGTGTGTGAAACGCGTTTGCTGAACATTTTGAACTGGCTGCCTGTCATGTCATGTCCTCGTTTTTAATGGAATTTCAATAAATTCATTATTTTATGCTGGAAGTTTTGGACGTAACGCAATGACGTCATCACGCTACTGATCTGGGAGCCAGTGGTGAATATATTGATCTGGCTGCACAACTTGGTGACTTTGTGAGCGTTTCTTTTTTTATCTGTTGATGTGAGTATATATCTACCTTTTATGTATAATAAAGTATACAGAGAGCACTATTAGCTCCTTATTTGTCTTATGTGTACAAGTTTGCTGTGCTATGCAACGTGAGCGTTGGAGGAGTGAAAGCAGAAAACAGATTACTGATCTTTACCCATTGATGGGAAAAGCTTTTTTAAACTCTGTTTAACCCCTTCCTTACCGGACACCTAAACCCCCCTCCTGCCCAGACCAATTGACAATTGCGCGGTCATGCGACCTGGTACCCAAATAAAATTTGCGTCCTTTTTTTCCCACAAATAGAGCTTTCTTTTGGTGGTATTTGATCACCTCTGCGTCATTTCTGATCGCCGCTATAAACAAAAAATGAGCGACAATTTTGCAAAAAAGAACAATATTTTTTACTTTTTGCTAAAGTACAAATCCATTAAAAAAATTATTCATCGGTTTTGGCCGATATATATTCTTCTACATATTTTTGGTAAAAAAAAAAATCGCAATCGGCGTATATTGATTGGTTTGCGCAAAAGTTATCACATCTACAAACTGGGAATTGATTTCTGGCGTTTTTATTATTTTTTTTTTTTTACTAGTAATGGCGGCGATCTGCGATTTTTATCGGGACTGCGATATTGGGGCGGAAATGTTTTACACATTTTTGGGACCAATGACATTTATACAGCGATCAGAAATTTAAATATCCACTGATTACTGTGTAAATGTCATTGGCAGTGAAGGGGTTAACCAGCAGGGGGCAGTGAAGGGGTTAAATATGTTCCCTGGGTGTGTTCTAACTGTGGGGGGGCAGGGCTGGCCGGGACATAACAGATCTAACTGATCCCAGTGACAGGGATCAGTAGATCTGTCATGTCCCCTGTCACAGAACGGGGGAACCGCCATGTTTACAACGGCGGTTCCCCGTTCTGAGGCTCCAGAAAGTGACCCACCACACCAGGGGGCGTGCAGGAGCATGCGCAGTGGAGGCGTCCTCCCGGCATTTCAGGTCCGCGCTGGAGCCGTATTTCGGCAATAGCGCGGACCTGGAGTGGTTAACCATGTGCCGATCACCCCATACAGATATACTGCGGCTCTGTGCTGGATCATGTATCTGATGTGCGATCAGCTCTTCCAGGTAGAGTTGCCACCTGTCCAGGATTGACCCAGACAGTCCAGATTTTGAATTGTGTGTCCGGGTTTCAGATCACCTGAAACCCACTGGACTGCAGTTCCCCAAATAACTACCACAACCACTTAGTACATAGGTGTGCGCAAGGGCCCCACCCCCATACATGGACAGGAGAGGAGAGAGGGCTCAATCCTCACCTCCTCCTTCCACCCTCACCCCTCTGTCTACCCACCCACACTCCAATCCCCGGTGTTCTGTGCCTCAGGAAAGGATAAATGAGCTAGGAATTTGAAGCTCAGCAGCCAGCAGATTGTGAACGAAAGGTGTTGATTCCTGAGCCTCCATCCTCGGGTGATTGAGCTCACCATCCAAAGTCTGTAACTGAAGTCTCCCCCCTCCCTCCCTTCTCTCTCCTGCCTCTGAGCGAGTGAGTACCCTAAGATAAGAGGGACTCAGATGTAAGGGGTGCCCTGTGGACTCTGATGTAAGGGGGGGCATTGGGAACCCTGATTTAAGGGGGAATGCTGGAAACTCTAAAGTAGGTGGGAGCTTTGTTGAGCAGAAACACCCTTACATCAGAGTTCCCCTTTACACCAGAGTCCATAGCATTCACTCTTAAAATGCTCAGGTATGGCTTGAAGGAAAGGTAGCAAGCCTACTTCCAGGTAAGGGGCCTGTGCATGCGCACCGCCCCGGCTGTGCTGTAATTTGTTACAACACAAGCCGATCAGCATGTGCTGGCCAATGAGTGATTGCTGCCACCCACTGGTCATTTAGGGAAGGGAGCTCTCTGTTGTAAACAGCACACAGCTCCGAACACTGACAGGTGATCTTGCTGTTTTTTTTTTTCCTGCAAAGCAAAAAACAACAAGATTGTTTAGTAAAAGCAGTACATAACACACACAGTAAACATTGTTAGGCACAGATTTAACCACTTCCCTACCGCCGTATGCAGAATGATGGCCAGGAAGTGGTTCTGTTATCCTGACTGGGCATCATATGATGTCCAGCGGGATAACATGCTGGCACGCGTCCGGGGGCCACGCAGCGTGGCGATCGGTGATGTGGTGTGTCAGTCTGATACACCGCCTCTCCAATCTAGGTAAAGAGCTTCTGTCTGAAGCTCTTAACCATGTGATCAGCAGTGACCAATTACGGCTGATCACAGTGTAAACAGGAAAAGCCGTGTATCGGCTTTTCCTCTACTTGCGTCTGCAAACGCGACTAGATGAGAGCCTATCGGCTGCTCTGCTGACGGGGGGGGGTCTGCACTGATTGCCTTATCAGTGCAGCCCCCCATAGATCACCACCCAGGACCACAAGGAACCCCACCTAGGACCACCAGGGACAGCCCCCCCAGGACCATTCGGAAGCCCACCTAGGACCACAAGTGAGAGCCCACCCAGGACCACCAGAGAGACAACCAGGGAAGCCCACCCTGACCACCAGGAAGCCCACCCAGGGACCACTAGGTAAGGGACACAGTGCCCAATAGGAATGGCACTCAGTGCCATCTTGAGTTTTTGAACACAGCTGCACCCTGTGATCAAAAGGTCAGCGGTTAACCCACATCCCTAACATAAGTGTGTATTGCCAAAGAGATTACCCCCTCTGGGACTTTAATGGGAAACCAACTCATTGGAGTGACCAAGAGCCAAACATAAAACTTGAAAAATTGTTATTGGTACAATTAAAACATCACAGGACCTTAAACATACTAGGTCCATCAATCAGGGAGTGAGACATAAAGTACATTCTGAACCAAAAAGGACACAAACACATGCAAAAGTGGGGCGGGTGAACATGGAAAAACAAAAAGATGGGAGGAACATTACATCGATATGTAAAACCACATATGTGACCACAAGCCCCCCACCGGGTGGCGGGAGAGATCCAACGCGTTTGCAATACGATCTTCTTCACGGGTGTGTGGTCAAGAACTAAAAATCCTCTAAATATGATATTTGAGGGGAAAAAAAGGGAAAAAAGGACAAGAACATAAGTAATAAGTTCAAATGTACATACATTAAATTTCTACAGAATTCATCTATATACAGTCCCTGACAAAAGTCTTGTCGCTTATCTATTTTGTAGAAACACCTGCTATTAGCCTGACTTTTAATTAATCAATTGGTGTTAGAAATAGCTCATATGAAAAGCTAAAACTCTCCCAAATGATGTTTAATGCACTGAAATAAATTAGTTTCACTGAAAAAAGATTTATCATTTAATCAAGACAGAAAGGACAAATTTTGGCAAGACAAAAGTTTTGTCGCCTATACAGAAATTGAACAAATTTACTGCAAATACAAAAATATGTCAGAAAATTAAGTAGTGGTACTGTGAGATCCAAATTTAATATCTTGTATGACTTTCGTGAGCTTGAAGGACTGCATCCATGCGGGTTGGCAAGGATTCATACAATTTATTGATGAAGTCATCAGGAATAGCAAAGAAAGCAGTCTTGCATGCCTCCCAGAGTTCACCAATATTCTTTGGTTTCCATGCTTCCTCTTTCATCCTACCCCACATATGCTCAATGATGTCCATGTCTGGTGACTGGGCTGGCCAATCCTGGAGCATCTTGATCTTCTTCGCCTTGAGGAACTTTGATGTGGAGATGGAAGTTTGCGATGGAGCACCATCCTGCTGCAGAATTTGGCCTCTTTTATGGTTGGGAATATAAGAGGTTGCTAAGATTTCTTGGTATTTTAGACTATTGATGTTGCCTTCCACCCTGCAGATCTCTCGCACACCCCCATACTGGGTGTAACCCCCAGACCATGATTTTTCCGCCCCCAAACTTCACTGTTTTCTGGGTGAATCTCGGATCCATGCGGGCTTCAGTAGGTCTCCTCAATATTTGCGGCGACTGTGGTGTAATTCAACAGAAGATTCATCTGAAAAATCCACCTTCTGCCACTTTTCCAGCGTCCATCCTTTTAGCAGGCTGTGGGCCTTGGCAAATGCCACACGGTTTTTCAATTGTCTTTTGTTTAGTGCTGGCTTCTGGGCACTGATTCGACCATGGAGGCCATTTCCAGACAGAATCTGACAAACTGTTGGGGTTGACACAGGGACTTCAGGTGACCAGGTCTCGTGGAGCTCTGCTGCAGTGGAAAATGGGATGGCCTTGGATTTTCGAGCCAACAAGTGGTCCTCTCGAGCAGTTGTCTTGCGGGGTCTGCCTGACCTGGGCTTGTCAAAAACATCTCCAGTCTCTTCAAATCTTTTTTTGTCCTCTGTACTTGACGCTGAGACACATTGAAGGTGTCGGCCACATCAGCAGTGGATCTGTCTTCAGCCTCTTGATAATCAAAACTTTAGTCTCAGGGTGAATCTTAGGCATGTTTGCAGAGGTCTAGTTGCAGTTGATGTGAAGGTCTAGTGCACTGGGGTTCTTTTTATACACACCTGAGACCTAATTGATCCATTATTAGTCACAGGTGAAGCTCATATGACAAGGCGACAATACTTATGTCTTTGCAAAAATTGACTCAATGGGCTTTACCAAGCTGTGAATATTAGAAGAATACTTTTTGACAGTTTTGTTCTGCACTGAAACCTTATTACAAAAGCTGTTGGGATTAAAATGAGCCATTTCTTGTAAAAAAATCTTGATTAGAAATATATTTCAGCAGCACTTCAGGTCAATTTGTACACAACGACAAGACTTTTGTCAGGGACTGTATGTGTACTGACCATGTTATACAAAGGATCAGCCAATGAGGCCGTAGTAGGTTCACTAGGATTCAGCTAGAGTATTTAGGGATCTGCTTTAGTCCAGAGGGAGCGGTGTCCCAAAGGGAGACACTGTTTGCCAAATCCAAAGTCTAGGACATAATATTTAGCAAAGGGGGAATAAGAGGGGATTCTGCTAGTTTAGAGATAAAGGGGGAACTCTGTGGATTTAGATATAAATGCTAGTACTTTATACTTTTAAAAAAATGCTGTGCGCCACTAAAGTGTTTGGGTTTGACTTGATGAAAAGATGGCAACCCTACCCTGTGTGCCCACAGCAACTTCCGGGCAGGAGAGGAATGGAGGGAAGCCGGAAGCACTGCGGGGGGGGGGCACACAGGGGGGCCTGGACAGCAAATGGAAGGGGGTGTATGCTCTAGAACCAATCCCCCTGCAGTGCAGCCAGAAGGAGTAAGAAAAGGAGAAGCTGGCAGCACTGCAGGGGGAGGCAAAAGAGGATTGGTGTCTGCAATAAGACAGTACAGTCGGCACTCTTGCTCAGCCTACCTTTTGCACTGATGGGGCCGGGGCCCAGTACGGGAGTGCTGGCTGTACTGCCTGATCAGCGGCCCTGGGTTAAGCCTAGGGGTCATATGTGGAAGTGAGCAGAACCGCGTATTACTGGGTGAAGTGTGTTTTTTAATCTATGGAGAAAGATTCTGGCGCTTAGGCTTCATGCACACGGGATGCTTTATCAACCTCCCCTGAATGATTTTTTTGACAGCTAGAGGCCGGCGTCTAAAATGCCCGTTTTGCCACGTTTTGCATGCCGCGTTTAGCCGCGTTTTGCCGCGTTCGCGTCTAGGAACATTTTTTTTTTAAAAAATGTTGTTTTGTTTTTTTTTTAATGGAAACGCCTGTAAACAAAACACTCCTAGACGTGAGTTACTGCTTTCAGGCGCATTTAGCGGCGTTTCCAAGCTGTTTGGCATTTCAAATGAACTGGCGTCTGAACCCATTTTTTTGCGTTCCAAAAGAAGCCTCTAAACTCAACTGCCTGGAAACCACCTTAAACGACCTTGTGTACTTGTACTGATAAGATAACATTAAGGCCTCACACACATGGGCCCGACGTCAGGGAAAAATCTGCGATTTTTTTCAGCGTTTTGCCTCTGTGTTAATGAGCATTAATGCACGTTAGTGAGCATCGGCGTCAATAGATGTTTTTTTTTTAAAAAAAACATTCCTCTGCTATTTTTTAACCTGTAAACGCCGGTGTCAAAAAGGCCGGTTAACGTCGATACGGCGTTTGTGAGCATTAGTGAGCTTTTTGCCGGTTCGGCGTCAAAACGTTACAGCCTTGGAACGTGCTGGCCGTGGGTTCTACTTTCAGCTCACTAACAGCGACGCCATCTACAGCTCAAACACTTCAGTGTTTTTATGGGGCCATTGAATAACATGGAGAGCTGTAAAAAACACTAAAAAACGTGGCTGTAAAAACGCGCGGATGTATGAGGCTAAATGAGTTCAGGGGCAACTGGAAAAAACGTCCAAATGCCCCTGAACATCCGTTTATCAGCCTCAGTGTGCATGAGGCCTAAGGCTTCATTAGCACAGGACGTTAAAAAAACGTCCTAAAAATGTCAATAGCTTATCAGTGATTTTTTTCAGCTGTTACCAGCGTTATATTACTGGCGTTTTTTCGTGTTTTGAGCATTTGAATGTTTTTACATCTGAAAACGTCTCTCAGAACCCTCTGGTCTTGGGTTTTTTTTACAGCTCAAAAACATCACTGCTAAAAACAGTTGATAACAGCCTATGTGTGCATGGAGACACAGGATAACATGAACACATAGGATAACATAGAGACATAGGATAACATGGAGACATAGGATAACATGGACACATAGGATAACATAGAGACATAGGATAACATAGAGACATAGGATAACATAGAGACATAGGATAACATGAACACATAGGATAACATGAACACATAGGATAATATGAACACATAGGATAACATGAACACATAGGATAATATGAACACATAGGATAACATGAACACATAGGATAATATGAACACATAGGATAACATGGACACATAGGATAACATGGACACATAGGATAACATGGACACATAGGATAACATGGACACATAGGATAACATGGAGACATAGGATAACATGAACACATAAGATAACATGGACACATAGGATAACATGAACACATAGGATAACATGGACACATAGGATAACATGGACACATAGGATAACATGGACACATAGGATAACATGGACACCTAGGATAACATGGACACATAGGATAACATGGAGACATAGGATAACATGGAGACATAGGATAACATGGACACATAGGATAACATGGAGACACAGGATAACATGGACACCTAGGATAACATGGACACATAGGATAACATGGAGACATAGGATAACATGGACACCTAGGATAACATGGACACCTAGGATAACATGGACACATAGGATAACATGGAGACATAGGATACCATGGACACATAGGATAACATGGAGACACAGGATAACATGGACACATAGGATAACATGGAGACATAGGATAACATGGACACATAGGATAACATGGAGACACAGGATAACATGGAGACATAGGATAACATGAAAACATAGGATAACATGGACACATAGGATAACATGGAGACACATAGGATAACATGGAGACATAGGATAACATGGACACATAGGATAACATGGAGACATAGGATAACATGGAGACATAGGATAACATGAACACATAGGATAACATGAAAACATAGGATAACATGGACACATAGGATAACATGAGCACATAGGATAACATGGACACATAGGATAACATGAACACATAGGATAACATGAACACATAGGATAACATGGAGACATAGGATAACATGGACACATAGGATAACATGAACACATAGGATAACAT
>BLSH010278420.1:0-13532 GCA_018402905.1 Glandirana rugosa
TACCTGCCAGGAAACCATTGTTCCCTATGTGGCATTTGCTCATGTTCCTCATCTCTATCAAGGCCTCACTTCTATCCTACAGAATTGGCTACACTCTGCAATCTGAAGATCTTATTTCTGGTTGCTGCAACCTCTGTAAAAAAGGGGGGTCAGAGCTGCAGGCTTTGTACTCAAGGAGCCTCACCTAAGCATTCTACCCAGACAGTATAGTCCTAAAACTCCAGACTGCTTTTATCCATGTGATGTCTTTCTCCTTCGACTTTAACCAGGAAGTTAGTTTACCATCTTTCTTGGTTGAGTGAGAGAACCACATCCTCTGGATGTTGATCTAACCTGGGTGACCTGCTTGGGAGCTACCTTTTCATTCAGGAAAGCTGAAATCTGTACTTGGTTCCAGCGTGGCTTAAGGCAGGGCCAATCAGCATCAACACGTACAGTCATATCCTAGATTAAGACAATTAAAAAAGCCTACTCTCCACAAGACCTTCCTGTTTCGGAGGACTTAAGAGCACATTCAACTAGGGCAGTGCCAGCTCAGTGCAAAGCTCAGTGCTGAGTGTCTCCTGAAGCTATTTGCAAGTCAGCAATATGGTCCTCCCAGGAAACACCTTTATTACACTTTAAGTGATCCCGGCTCACGACAGTAAAATTTGGAGAATTCATGGTGCATAATTGCGCTTCTGATCATTACAAAATTTTTCTTGCACCCTCCCATATGGCGAGTTAGGTCCCATGTGTATGCTGCCATGATGCACCAGGAAAACGGAAAATTGTATAGTCACCTTTCCGTAATTTTCCTTTCCTGGTGCATCTTCATGGCAGCATACAGATTCCCGCCCAAATTGGTGAGAGTTACCCGTGAGCCGGGTCTGTCTTTGATTTATAGTTAACCAGTCCTATCATGTTGTGGGGGCGGAGCCACAACCCATGTGTATGCTGCCATGAAGATGCACCAGGAAAGGAAAATTACGGAAAGGTGAGTATACAATTTTCCGTTTTCAATGCAGGTATGTAATTTTTTTATGCTACGGTGTTTTATTGATCATTTTTTTGCTTTTCAGGTTCACCATTCAGCTGCAGCACTGATTTATGTATGGTGACAGCAACAGCATTTGCTCCCACCATGCGTAAAGCAGCGGCTCCAGCGCTGTTGGAGGTGATTTCACCACCACAGTTAAAAAAAACAGCATATATAATCGGAGCATAGGGGCACTGAGTGGAAATTGGGGTGGATTGCCCCTATTGCTCCGGTATATATTTTTAGAACGGCGCTATGCCCACCATTAGAAGTGGGTGGATGAAGGGTGGTTTTCTAATGGTGGGCATACCCACCGATTGATTCTTATTTTTCATTTAACCCACAGGCTGCATGAAAAAAAAGAACACTACAACATATGCCCAACAAGGACCAGCAACATACTAGCATGTTGCTGGTCTTCTCAGGCTTTCCTGTCCCACCGGGGAACATGAGAATGCAGCCGGGGGTTCCCCCAGCTGACCATAGAGCTGATCGAAGACTAGAATGGCTCCAATCATCTCTATGGCCTAAAAAACCAGAGGCTATGAGCATTTCATGACTTCGGTTTCGCCAGATATAAACAGCGCCACTGGGAAATTGGGAGAGCATCTTATCACACCAATCTTGGTGTGGTCAGATACTTTAACGGCTGAGGAGAAATCTAGAGTAAACAGCAATTTCACTATGCATGTGAGGTATCACCACGAACGTCAGATTGTGGGCTGTAATTCTAGCAGTAGACCTCCTCTGTAAAGCTAAAGTGGTAACCTGTAAAGGCTTTTAAAAATGTATATAGTTTGTCGCCGCTTTGCGGGTGTGCATCATTTTTAAAGCATGTCATGTTTGGTGTCTATGCGCTCGGCATGAGGTAATCTTTTATATGTTACCAAACATTTGGGCAATAAAGTGTGTTTTTGTGCATTAAAATTTAAAAAAAGTGTTTTTTTTCCCAAAAATTGCGTTTGAAAAATCACTGCGCAACAACCTTTTGAAAAAAAAATGCAACACCCACCATTTTAATCTGTTGGGCCTCTGTTGTCAAAAAATATATAATATTTGGAGGTTCAAAGTAATTTTCTAGCAAAAAAAAGTATTTTGTCATGTAAACAAAAAGTGTCAGAAAAAGAATTTGTGGTTCAAGTGGTTAGAAGAGTGGGTGATGTTGGGCCTAAAATGCCAGGGCAATTTAACCCCCCCAAATGACCCCATTTTGGAAAGTAGACACCCCAAGCTATTTGCTGAGAGGCATGTTGAGTCTGGAATATTTAATTTTTTTGTCACAAGTGATTGAAAAATTACAAAAAAAAAAAATTACACAAAGTAGTCACTGAAATGATATATTGCTTACACGTGCCATGGGTATATGTGGAATTACACCCCAAAATACACTGTGCTGCTTCTCCTGAATACAGGGATACCCCATGTGTGAGACTTTTTGGCACTACGTACGGGACCCCAAAAACCACCAATCACCGCCTTCAGACTTTCTAAAGGGGAAAAACTGCAGATCTCACCGCACACTACCTATCACAGTTTCGGAGGCCATGAAAGGCCCAGATTGCAAACCCCCCCCCCAATGACCCCATTTTGGAAAGTAGACACCCCAAGCTATTTGCTGAGAGGCATGATGAGTTCATATAATATTTTATATTTTGCCACAAGTTTCTTTTTTACACAAAGTTGTCACTAAATGATATATATTGCTCTAACATGCCATGGGTATATGTGGAATTACACCCCAAAATACATTCTGCTGCTTCTCCTGAGTACGGGGATACCACATGTGTGAGACTTTTTGGGAGCCTAGCCGCGTACAGAACCCCAAAAAACAATTACCATCTTCAGACTTTCTAAGAGCATAAAATAGTGATTTTACTCCTCAGAACCTATCACGGTTTCAGAGACCCTGAAATGTCAAGGTAGCACAACCCCCCCCCCCCCAAATGACCACATTTTGGAAACTAGATACCCCAAGGTTTTTGCTAAGAGGCATGGTGAGTACTTTGCAGCTCTCATTTGTTTTGGAAAATGAAGAAAAGGAAAATGTATTTTTTTTCTTTTTTTCAAATTTCAAAACTTTGTGACAAAAGTGAGATCTGCAAAATACTCAACGTGCCTCTAAGCACATAGCTTGGGTTGTCTACCTTCCAAAATGGGGTAATTTGGGGGGGGGGGGTGCTATCTGGGCATTCCATGAGTGAAGTAAAAAAAAGTACGCCCTTAGAAAGCATGAAGGCGGTGATTGGTTTTCGGGGTCCTGTACGCGGCTAGACTGCCAAAAAGTCTCACGCGTGGTATCCCCGTATTCAGAAGAAGCAGCAGAATGTATTTTGGGGTGTAATTCCACATATATCCATGGCATGTTTGAGCAATATATTATTTAGTGACAACTCTATGAAAAAAAAAATGTAATTTCCCTGAAACTTGAGGCAAAATATAAAATATTCCATGGACTCAACATGCCTCTCAGCAAATAGCTTGGGGTGTCTACTTTCCAAAAGGGGGTCATTTGGGAGGGGCTTGTGCTATCTGGGCATTTCATGGCCTTTGTAATTTTTCAATCACGTGACAAAAAAATAAAATATTCCATGGACTCAACATGCCTCTCAGCAAATAGCTTGGAGTGTCTACTTTTCAAAATGGGGTCAGTTGGGGGGGGGGGGGTCTGCTATCTGGGCATTTCATGGCTTTTGAAACTGTAATAGGTAGTGTGGGGTGAAAGCAAAAGTTTACGGCCTTAGAAATCCTGAAGGCGGTGATTGGTTTTTGAGGTCCTGTACGCACCTAAAAAAAAAAATACATTTTACAGTGCACACATGAAAATTACTCCTGCCAGGCTGTTTAAAAGCATCTAAACGTATATATCAAAAATGCAAAAATACGGGGGTTTGGTCACACTGAATGGCCAAGAAGTGCTTAAGCCCACTGACTGCTGCAAAGTACCCCGTTTTAACAGTGGGTTCCTACACTAACCTTAGAGTGAATGCTCCTATTTCGTAAACCATGGAAGCAAACACTTCTCTTTATGGGAGACCAGAGGACTCATCCCATGGATCAGGTGGACACTGATTGGGGTAATTAAGGAGGATGGGGTTCACCAGCCCAAAAGGTCTGAACATACAAAAAGATATATATTTGGGGGGGAACACCCTACTAATCCCATGGATTAGGTGGACACTGAGCGGGTAATTGAGGATGGGGTTCAAACCCCTGTATTTTTGCTATATACACATTTATATGCTTTTAAACAGCCTGGCAGGAGTAAGTATCATGTGTGCGCTGTAATATGTATTTTTTTGTCTATTGGTCTTACAAGCAGCACCATGCGTTTGGTAGCGTGTTCCCCCCCAAATATGTATTTTTACGTGCGCGGATAGGCTCCCAAAATGTCTCACATATGTGGTATCCCTGTACTTAGGAGAAGCAGCAGAATGTATTTTGGGGTGTAATTCCACATATACCCATGGAATATGTGAGCAATATATAATTTCAGTGACAAATTTGTGTATTTTTTTGTTGTCATTTTTAATCACTTGTGACAAAAAAAAAAATATTTAATAAGCTCAACATGCCTCTCAGCAAATTCCATGGGGTGTCTACTTTCCAAAATGGGGTCATTTGGGGGGGGGGGGGGTTTGTACTGCCCTAACATTTTAGCACCTCAAGAAATGAGAGGCAATCATAAAATAATAGCTGCGTAAATTCCAGAAAATGTACCTTAGTTTGTAGACACTATAACTTTTGCGCAAACCAATAAATATACGCTAATTTACTTTTTTTAACCCGAGACATGTAACTGAATGCATTTTGGCAAAAATGTATGCCTAAAATTTCATTTATTGTATTTTTCTAATGACAAAAAGTAGAAAATATCATTTTTTTTTCAAAATGTTCAGGTTTTTTCGTTTACATCGTAAAAAATAAAAAACGCAGAAGCGATCAAATACCACCAAAAGAAAGCCCTAAAAGTAAATAAAGTAATGCAGTGCCAAATTGTAAAAAGTGCTCTGGTCCTAAAGGAGGAAATCCTTCCAGGGCTGTGAAGTGGTTAAACAGGAGTGCCGTTCATAGAGTTGAGTATCAATTGATTCTTGGTCAGCTGAGAATTGCCTAGCAATGTTTCCCAAATTTCTTGATGGGAATCCTTAAGTTGAGGTGCCCAACTATGAGAATTTAACACAAATTGTGCAAAATTAATAGACCCCCTCCCATCTGTAACTGAATTCAAAGAACCCAAAGGGGGCAATTTACTAAGACTGGAGAGTGCAAAATCGGGTGCAGCTGGGTATAGGAAATAATCAGCTTCCAGATTTCTTTTTTTTCGCTAAAGCTTAATTGAACACGCTGAAGTTAGAAGCTGATTGGCTGCCATACACAGCTGCACCAGATTCTGCACTCTCCAGTTTTAGTAAATAACCCCCAAAGTGCCATCCTTGGCCATGACCTAGGAGAGACAAAATGATTCTTAGTGCTGTCAGAGTGCCTTTTACACCAACCTCCATGTATATTGCGTTTGGGTGCTCTACGATTTTCAGAGTCCATCTTGCCTTCCTGTTTAAGTGAAAGCTGTGAAGAAATAGAAGATACAGAATAAGCAGCTTTATTATCATCATCATCCACTGTTATCCTTCAATATCATCATCATCATCAAATCCTTTACTATCACCCTGCTTATCTGTATGTGAATGGTCTCTTCCTATGGTTAGTATTCCATGACCTTCACAGAACACCTTCCAGATGTCCTCATATCTCCATATCTCTGTCTACATTGCACCGTACTATGGCAATGTTATGATATGTATTAGTGAAGTATCCAATAATTTTTGGCCAGTTTGGCCAATTTTATGGCCAGTAGGTAGGTGATGGGGTTATGTGGTGGGAGGTGCTGAACAATCTATGTCACTTTGGTTTTATACCAGTATTGTTTTAATCTGAAAATATTGGGGAAAAAAATACAACTTTTAATTATTTGTGTTCTATAATGGTTATCTTTAATATCTGCTTTGTCTCGCAAATAGTTTTCTGTACATTTATGGATGTGGTACCCTAAATCTGTATTCACCCACTTTCATATATTATACTGTAGTGTTTCACCATTTCATGGAAGTATGCAATTTTGAGGCTTGACATATTTTGGGTTGCAGGATAGAATATTTTCTCCTGAGATTGAATGTTATTCCTAATACAGAATATAGTGAATCAGGGGAAATTTTACATATATTTCACAATATCATTTTAGCCACTACATGGAGCTGGTGATTATAGGAAATAAATAAAACTTCACTAAGGTCATCAACTCCATCTTCTCACCATAATGCAGTGTTTTCCTAAATTAATCTATTCTGTATGAAGAAAAACATTTGACCTGGAGAGAAAATAACCTAATAACATTAGCATTTGCCCCTATTCATACAGAATGAACGAACATGCGGTTTCCCAGGATGAATAGCTCTGTATATTTCTATAAATATATCCCTATAGTGTATATTTATTTTACTCATCCTCATGTGACACACAGAAAAAATAAAAATATTATTGGACCTAGGGGCGTGGCCTGGCGCATGGAGGGGTAGGACGCATGGACTCTCGGCTCCAGCTCTGACCGAGCTATCTCTCAACATACCAGCCGCACACAGAGCTCCTACCTGCCTGTATGGGGTAGCGGAAAGAAGGGGACAGCAGAGGCCCCGGAGGAAGCTACAAGGAGGGTGAAGTTGGGCAGCTTTTCACCCACTCCAGCCAACACAGTAAGGGCACCCTGGCGTCCAAGATGGCGCCGGCACCAGCGTCCAACTCCCACACGCCTTCCAGGCCTTACACCCGGCAGCGGGCCCGCTCTCCCCCTGAGTCGGAGCACGGCTCCACATGCTCTAGGAGCCCCTCACCCGCCTCATGCAGTTCTAGAAGAGGATGGGACATGGAGGCCTACATTAAGGTGCTGCCCATTATAAGTGACTTTGAGGCCTATGTCACTAGGCTAGAGCGCACATACAGGCAGGAATGGTCAGACCTGCATAAGGACATTGGACACCGCATGGAGGATGTGGAGATGGTGGTGGACGATGCGGTTGCTAAACTGAATGATCACGACGCCATACTCCAAGAGCACACTGATCAGATACAACAGCTTTTTTACGGTCTGGACGACCAAGAAAATAGGAGTAGAAGAAATAACATTTGCATAAGGGGCATGCCGGAATCTGTGGAGCCCAAGGACTTAGAAGGAGCAGCTAAATCCATCTTTAATCAACTATTACAAGTGCCCCCAGACACCGCAATTGAAATCAGTCTATTCATAGGGCCCTGGGCCCCCCGCAATCCAAACCCTGCGTACCCACGCAATGTAATCTGCGGGGTGCACTATTTCAAGATCAAAGCCAGCATCATGCAGGCAGTCCGTACACAAGATGTCATTCTATTTAATGACACGCCAATTATGTTGCTCGCAGAGCTCCCTAAAATGACTTGGCAATGCGGAAAATGCTCAAGCCCCTCATTGACGCCTTGCAAGCCAAACACATCAAGTACTGGTGGGGATTTCTCTTCTACATCCCACGATGGCAAGTCAGCCATATTACGCACCCTAGGAGATCTCCCTAATTTTCTGGAGACATTCAAACTCCCCCAAATAGCAATACCGGATTGACCATTGAGGGCTGCCACCCCGGCTCTCCCCCTTACTACCGGATGGCAACAAAGACCAAAGAAAAAGCAAAGAGCTTCCTCTTCTATGTCCAAGTCCCCAGTGGGGTGACCCACTGGAACTGATGACTGTAAACCTAAGTTGCAGCGACCCTGCAGCCACACTTCTGGTGGCCCCACGATACCGTGGGGACAGTTGGACCAATATTACCGGGTCTTTCCTTGGGTTCAGTTCTTAGCCCACTGATAAACGTTGTTTGAATTACACTTAACCGTTCTTGTTTCCTACAGGTTTATCCTCCACTTCCCGACCCCCCCATACAGGTTTGTGGTTTTACGTCATTGGTTGATGGAGCATTCTGCCGTCATGCCCAGGGGCTTGTCTCCCCCAAAATGGGCAGGTCAACGGAATCTCTGCTCGACACTACCAGTTTTCTAAGGAACTCTAATTTCTGAACTGGGTGTACTCGTTAATGGGTCCATTCGGTCTGGGCGGGCTAGCCACCTTCGTCCCCAGTCATGTACCCCACCTTAGGGTTCACAGAGCTCATAGCAGCTCTGTTTTTGCTTATTGCTATAAGTTGTTCTTTTTGTAATCCTGTGTCAATTGCCATTTACCCCGCCAGATAGCGCACTAGTACTGTTGATGGAAATTTAGTTCATCCCACTGCATGTTGGCTGTGTGGGGCCTTGGTCATCCCTGACCACACCAGCCAAATGCGGCCTACAGGCTACGGCTACGCATCTGGTTTTTCACTGATCTTAGGATTGCAGTTAACACATTATGCACTTTTGATTGTTCTAGAGTAATATATGGTTATTTGTGTACTTTCTTTCTCCCTATATTCTTCTTTTTCCTCTCTTCCTCCTATACTTTCCCCACCAGGCAGGGGGTGCTACATCCGATCTTGATGCAGGCCAAATATATAGACTCAAGATGGCATCCTCCATGAGTCTGCAAGTGGCCTACCTCAATTGCAGGGTATTCAATACCCCCGAAAACGACGACAGATCCTGTACCTCTTTCATAGATCGCACACCAAAATTCTATTTCTTCAGGAAACGCACTTTCGGCGGGACACCATTCCCCTTCTTAAAAACAAATATTTCCCTATCTGGTTTCATAGTACCAACCCGACAGCTAGATCAAAAGGTGTCTCCATAGCTTCCCATGCTTCGTTCCAGCCTGAGGTTTTGGACACCTTAATAGACCCACTAGGTTGCTATATATTTTTGAAAATAAGGTATATGGAAACTATCCTAACCATTATTAACATTTATTTTCCCAATCAGGACCAACTCCACTTCCTCTCCTCTGTGAAATCGCAACTCGAGGCATTAGGATCAACTAACCTCATCCTTGTAGGTGACCTGAATGTCCCGTTGATACCTCGCCTGGACTCTTCCTGAAGTAGGTGTTCCATTTCCCCCAACACCCTGGAAAAGTTCAGAGCTCTTCCCTTGAATGTATCCTTGACAGATGTGTGGCGAATACAGTGCCCTACAGAGAGGGATTATACTTATTTCTCTCCAGTGCACCAATCCTATAGTAGGATAGACTATCTTTTAGTTTCCCAATCCTTACTTGACCTTGACCCGCAGTCATCCATAGATTTGAAACTCTGGTCTGACCATGCACCTGTCCACCTCACACTAGGACGCCTCCCCAGTCACCGTGACAGCCATACATGGCGACTTAACGACAACCTCATCACACACGAACCATGCACTCAGGCTATATCCAAGGCTATCAGGGACTTCCTTGCGGACCACGATATGGATGGCACATCTCCCATTATTAAATGGGAAACACTGAAATGCTGTGGGATTCAGATTCAGTTTGGAGCCAAATTCAAAAGGGAACGTTCTCATGAGATACAGAGACTCTTATCCCTCATTTCCTCTATTGAGGCGTCTCATAAACAGACACTGGATGCTCAAGTCCTTGTGCAGTTATCTAACGCATGCAGAGACCTCTTTCAAATCTTTTCAGAATGCTCCCTGATAGCCAGGGAAAGGATGAAACACATAGCATCATGTGCAAGCCAACAAGTGCGGTAAACACTTGGCTCGTGTCATAAACCCTAGACTTGGTAAAGCACGTATACCTTACATACTTTCCCACTCTCAAACTAAAAAATACAAAAATTCGGAAATAGTGGAAGGAGGAATTCTGCAAATTTTATGCCACCTTGTATAACCTTGATTCACCTGTAGCTCCCACCAATGATACATCTAACTCAGACGACTAACTATGACTCCCCCATCCTTCAATGTTCTCCTGTAACCAGTTTATTATATATGCTGTGTAGCATTCCCACCATGGTAAAGACATGCCATTTGGGTAACCTTACCCTTCCACAAGTCGTGAGACAAAATATCTATGGACACTATAACTTTTTGAACATCGTAATGCTCACTACAGCGACCAATTGTCCTGGTCATTATTCTCTATCTTGTTTCTTTTTATATTACCTATCTCTGTTTGTGCCAGCTTACAAATGTATTGCTACACAACTTTGTCATGTTATTTATGTGAAAACTTAATAAAAATATATTCAACCTAAAAATAATATTGGACCTTGTGCTAGTATATTATAACCTAAAGTGTATAGTGTCAGCTGCCCTTTTAAAAGTGCAAACCTTACACTTCGAAATGTGATAATTCTATACAAAGAGCCAACATACGCTCCACTATTATGAATAAATGTCAACATAATTTTTTTTTTTTTTCAAATGTTTTTTATTAAGTGTTTTGTGTAAATACAGAAAGACATATGGTACATCCTCATAACAATTCAACATTTGGTACATCACTGGTTTATATCTCACAGAAGTAGTACATACCATCAAGGTAAAGTTGGCATATAAACAGACTGTCAGTTTAGTTCTTTGGGTTCCCATCGATCTTACACCATAATCAATCGGTTCATTGTGTGGTCAATGTACCTGGGCACCCCTAATGGGAGCCTGCTGTGCCCGGGTATATTCACCTGTGCAAAATCTAGGGAGTTACTGTATCCTATCAAGGAGCAGTTTCAAGTGAGACTGACTTGAAGTGCGAGGAGTTAGTACGCTTATCTAGCTTATAGCACTAACGGGAAGAGAAAGGAAGACAAAGAAGGGGGGAAGACAAAGAGGGTATGTGGGGGAGGGAGAGGGGGGGTCAGCCCGGGTTTTGTACCACTAATCCTCAGTTAAGGATACCTGTACATCTGGGGTTTTGCAACCACAGTTTCCAATTGTACTCAAATTTGAGGCGAGTGGTAGAAGTCAGTGCCACAATGCTTACCATGGTGCACTGATGGTTCAGAGTTTGAATAATCTCCTTGTAGGAGGGGGGGTCGGGGGATTTCCAGTGTTTCGTTATCATCGTCTTGGTAGCCAAGAAGAGGTGGAGCGCTATTACTCGCCAATTTTTGGGGCGTAGGTGGATATTTATATGGAGGAGAGCTAACTCTGGGTTAGGAATAATTACTTCCCCAGCCACTTCAGATAATATCGAGAAGATCTTATTCCAGAGTGATCTAATGGAAACGCATGCCCACAGCGTGTGATATAAGGTGCCTGACTCCCTACAGTTCCGCCAACATAGGTTTGATTGAGATGGATACATTTTTGATAATTTGAAAGGGGTAAGGTACCAGAAATGTAATATCTTCTGATAGTTCTCCCAGTGGTTTATACATTTAGTCGCGGCATAGGTAGTGTTTATGGCTTGCTTCCAAGATGTTTCAGGAAGAATCACACGTAGCTCTCTTTACCAATTGTGCATGGTGTGTGTCTTTTCAAAACAGTTATGGTTGGATAGGACCCTAAAAAATAGAGTGATTCCTTTAATGGGAGAGGAGCTCTCCGAGAGAAAGGATTGTACCTGTGTTGGGAGTTCTACGTATGTTGGGAGTGGGTTCTTTCGGAGGAAAGAGTATATTCTTAGGTATTGGTATCGCAGGGTGTTAGGAAGTGAGAAGCGTATTTGAAGGGTTTCAAAGGAGCCAAGATCTGAGCCCTGGTAAAACTCGCTAAGCTTGGCTATACCATTATTTTCCCATATTCGGGTAGAAAGGTCTGGTATAAAGTGTTGTAGAACAGAGAATGGGGTGGGTATTTTAGAGCTGGGGCCCTTAGGGTCCGCGTGTAGGGGAGTTTCTTTCCATTGTTTCAGAGACGCCTGAATCGTCGGCGAAGAGGCGGTGGGTAGTGGGGCTCCTAACTTAAGAGCTATAAGGGTGGTCCTTAGATCCCCAGTGGGGGTTTCCAGGGCCTCCATTTGAGTCCAGGGTTTGGCGGAGAGAGGGTTCCACCAGTGGCGAGTCTGGTCCAGAACGCATGCCTTATAGTAAATGGAAATATTTGGTGCTCCCATTCCACCATTGGACCTATGTCTAGTCAGGATCTTGCTCGTACATCTAGGGGGTTTCTTTTCCCATATAAACTGGTTAAAGATCTTCTGGGTAGATAAGAAAAACTTCTGGGGTATTGGGATTATCAGGGTGCGGAACAAGTATAGAAGTTTAGGTATTGTGATCATTTTCAGGGTAGCTATTCTACCTGCTATGGAAAGGTGTTGTGTCCACAGCTGGGATAGATGTTGCGGGAGGGAATCCAAAAAGGCCGTGTAGTTTTTACTATATAATTGGGAGACAGAAGGGATCAGGCTAATACCCAAATATTATCTCACTAGTCACCCAGACATATGGGAAGTCTTGAATTAATTTTTTTTCAGTGGCGGGTGGAATGCCTATTCCTAGCATTTGTGATTTGGTAGCGTTGAGTTTGTAATAGGAGATTGCACTAAATTTATTTAATGGATTGTACTACTGGAAGTGAAGTTAGGGGATTGGTCATTATGATCATTACATCATCAGCAAAGAGGCTTATTTTTTGTTCCCTACCAGCAAGGGAGGGGCCATGAATGTCAGGGTGAGCTCTAATTGATTCTGCCAGTGGTTCCATAAGGAGTGTAAAAATGGTGGGGGATAGGGGGCACCCCTGCCTGGTCCCATTGGTTATCCTAATTTGTTTGGAGAATAGCCCAGAAGTGAGCACTCTAGCAGAAGGGTTGGAATACAGGGATAGGATAGCCTTTTGGATCCAGCCCGATATTCCAAATTTCTGCAATACCTGCCTCAAGTATCCCCAGTGGACCCTGTCGAACGCCTTCTCCGCGTCCAAGGAGAGGAGCAGAGAAGGCGTCCGAGAGGTCTCCACTTGGGATATGATATTTATTAGTCTGCAAGTTCCATCAGGGGCCTGGCGGCCCGTTACGAAGCCCACTTGGTCTGGGTGGACAAGTGAGGGTAAAATTTTTTGAAGTCTGGTGGCAAGAATTTTGGCAAAGATTTTGATATCAGTATTAATCAATGATATCGGCCTATAATTGGCAGGTTTAGAGCAATCTTTGTTAGGTTTGGGAATAGTGACAATTACAGCTCGTAACTAGAGTTGAGCGAACCTCTGGAAGTTCGGGTTCTGCTGGTCCGGCCGAACTTCGGGACAAAGTCCGGGTCCGGGTCCGGACGGAACCCGAACGATCGCACGGACTGGTCGTCTTGGGCTTGAAGGTCTCCAAGCGAGTTGAGATCAATGCTCGACATTAACAGTGATAAGGGTTTGGATTGTTTCTAACGAGATTTGGACGGTTAATATCCGGCTATAGTAACTAATTATGACTATAGTTTTAGAAACGGTTTTAAGAACGGTGGTCTGAAGTTTTTTAAAATGGGAGTGAACAGGTGGGTCTGGTTCACCCGAAGCATTGCCCGGCGGTCCGGGGACTACCTTGAACGTCTGATTATTTATAGTATAGGGTTCACCTCTGGAGAGCCTGCGGAAGAGACGAGGAGAGGAACCTGCGCCTCTTCCGCAAGCT
>BLSH010278420.1:75341-91489 GCA_018402905.1 Glandirana rugosa
TTCAAACCGTATTTTCCGCGATTTTAATAGCCGATAAAGGAATCCCACGACAATGGTAACAGATTGACTAACCCTAAGGAAATAGCCGATAATTTTAGCGCCTTTTATGCCAAACTTTATAACTTATCGAAATCCACAGAAGAACAAGAACCCACATTACAAGGGATCAAAGAATTCTTGCACAAAATTGAACTACCAGAGATATCCTCGCAACAACTAGAAGCATTGTCGGAGCCATTCTCAATACTGGAAGTTCAAAAAGCAATTAAATCCTTACCAGCACATAAAGCCCCAGGCCCGGATGGCTTCACCAATGAATATTATAAGACCTACATAGACCAATTAGCCCCTACACTGACCCACCTATTTAACGAATTCCTGCTAACAGGAAACATCCCCTCAGAAAACTTAGAAGCCACAATCACCACCATTCATAAAGCAGGCAAACCCACACATGACCCAGCCAACTATCGCCCGATATCACTTCTTAATACGGATATCAAAATTTACACCAAACTCTTGGCCCAGAGATTAGCCCAATTCATACCACATCTGATTCACCCAGATCAAGTGGGATTCATACCACAGCGCCAAGCTTCAGATGGAACCAGAAGGTTTATAGATTTAATCTGCCACGCTGAACAAACTCAGACGCCTTCTCTGCTGATCTCGTTAGACGCAGAGAAGGCGTTTGATAGAGTGAATTGGCTATACCTCCAAGAAGTCCTTTGGAAATTTGGTATACGGGGACACTTCCTACAAGCTATAATGAGCCTATACTCCTTACCCAGCGCCAGAGTCCTCACATCGGGGGTTCTGTCAGGTCCATTTGCAATCACCAATGGCACTAGGCAGGGCTGCCCCCTGTCGCCACTGGTGTTTGCAATGGCAATAGAGCCCCTGGCACAGACTATCAGATTACAGCAAGACATCAAAGGCATAACGGTAGGCCAGTCCTCCCACAAAATAGGCCTATACGCCAATGATATTATAATTTGGCTCACAGATCCCCTCAATTCCCTTCCAAACCTATGCAACATATTATCTCAATTCAGCCAAGTCTCTTATTATAAACTCAACACTTCAAAATCTGCAATGTTGGGAGTAGCCCTACCCCCAAACATAAAAATGGAAATTTCCTCTAGGGCTCCCTTCTCCTGGGCTTCCAATGCATCCTTAACATACCTGGGGATTCAGTTAGTGTCCCCCTCGGCTAGCATATTAAAAACAAATCTACTTAACCTTGAACAAAAATTGCACACAATGACCAAGACTCTTAAAGGGGGAGTAGCCTCTTGGGCTGGGAGAATTGCCCTGACCAAGATGTTCCTCCTACCTCATATTTTATATCTCTTTAGAACTATCCCGGTGCCAATCTTAAAATCGGACATTAACAGGCTACAGTCTATCATCAATACGTTTGTATGGGCAGCACGCAGACCCAGGTTTAAATCCTCCATACTTAGCACCCCTAGGAACTACGCTGGACTAGGAGTCCCAGATCTACACTCATACTATAAAGCCTCCATACTAGATCAAATTAAGAAGATATGGGCCATGAACTCTCATACACCTTGGACATTAATAGAGGAATACACCCTGGGCCATAAACCCTCCTCATGGTTAGCAGCCCTCTGGTTGGGGTTTACTCCAACCGACTCAGCTCTCCCCACCATCAAAGCTATGAGGAAGGTCTGGAAATCAGTAATCCAAACGGCATCAGGGATCCACCCTCTCGCCCTCTACAACATACCTGCTGCAGCGCTGGCAATTGTATCTCCAGATCTACCAATAACCAAATGGTCTCAAATAGGAATCAATCAGATTGGAGACTTTTTTGTTCAGGATCAAGTAGCAACCTTCCAGGAACTCAAAGAAAGATTTGATATCAATAATAAAGATTTTTACCTATATTTAAGAATTCGACACATTCTCTCGAAGATATCAATATCCTCCAAAGAGATTACCAAAGACATACTAAACTTCCTTATGTCCACAAACTCCAACTCCAAAGGAATATCCCGTATATATAATATATTGCAGAGCCACCTCCAGGAGAATCATCCCATGACCTTCCAAAAATGGAACAAAGCTTTCTCAACGCAAATTCCACCATCTACCTGGTACAAAACAATCAACCTAACCCTGAAGTACTCAAAAAATATCTCACACTGGGAAACTATGATGAAGATTCTTCACCACTGGTATTACACACCTGTCAAATTAGCAAAAATAATGGAAACACATTCCCGAAAATACTGGAGAAACTGTAACATGGACGGAACTTTAATGCACATTTGGTGGGCTTGTACTCACGTTCAGACCCTTTGGATAGAAGTAGAGAACCTCCTACGAAACATAACAAAAATAACCAGACCACTAACACCCCAAATGGCGCTCTTCGGTCTAGAGATAACCAATTGGCCTTGGGCCTTCCACACTATAGTCACGCATGTACTTATAGCCGCACGGCTCGCCATAGCACGCCACTGGAGGCAGCTAGAAGCCCCCAAGATTGGCGAAGTTATAGGCATAATCGACGACAACGCACTAATGGAATATCTGTTTGCCAAAGTGCAGCTGACTACAACAAAATTCCTTGAACAGTGGCAACCCTGGATAACCAATCCTAGGAACTGTACCATTAACATTTTCTAGACCTCAAATTTAACTCAATGGAATTGACCTAATCCTCTCTCTTAGACGGAAGGGCGCCAAGAGGGGAACCAACTAACTAGATTTTCTATTAGACAATACATGTACGACTGTATTCCGTGTATTGAGTTTATATCTTGATACCATGTGTACCTCTATCGGTTTTCTTTTTTTTTGTTTTCTTTTGTCTCTTTTTCTCTTCCCATATTTGTTATATCTCTGACTACTATGATACATCAAAGTGAACAGAGTTGGTGGCTGTTCCCTCAGGTATGCCACTATTGTGTTTACCCTTTTGTAAAGATACGGTAAATGCCATTGTCGTAACGTGATTGTAACCAACTTTACTTTTCATAATAAACATGTTTTAAAACTGAAAAAAAAAAAAAAAAAAAAAGTAAAAAGCAAAATAAATAATTTAAAAAAAAAAAAAAATTTAAAGCGCTCCGTCCTGCCGAGCTCGCGCGCAGAAGCAAACGCATACGTAAGTCCCGCCCACATATGAAAACGGTGTTCAAACCACGCATGTGAGGTATCGCCGCGATCGTTAGAGCGAGAGCAATAATTCTAGCACTAGATCTCCTCTGTAGTGCAAAACTGCTAACCTGTAGAATTTTTTAAACGTCACCAATAGAGATTTTTAAGTTGCAAAGTTTGTCGCCATTCCGCGAGCGGACGCAATTTTGAAGCATGACATGTTGGGTCTCATTTTACTCGGCGTAACATTATCTTTCATAATATGGAAAAAATTGACCTAACTTTACTGTTTTCTTATTTTTTAACTAAAAAAAATGAATTTATTCAAAAAAATGCACGCTTGGAAGACCGCTGCGCAAATACGGTGTGACATAAAGTTTTGCGATGACCACCGTTTTATTCTCTAGGGTGTTAGAAAAAAATATATATATAATGTTTGGGGGTTCTAAGTACTTTTATAGCAAAAATACCTGTTTTTAAGTCGTAACACAGAACCCAAAAAACAGGCCCGGTATGGAAGTGGTTAAAGGATTTTTTCCTTTTTTTTCTTTTTTTCACTTTAAGCATTATTAACCACTTGCCGACCGCCCGCTGCAGCGTGACGGCGGCAAGATGGTTCGTTATCGCAAAACGCCGTCAGGGGATGGCAGCCGCGATCGCGCCTTGCACTGTTGTTTGATTTGTCACAGGACCAATCACTCTACACGGCCAGGCCAATGATTTTTGGCCTGGCCCCTCCGATCGTTCCAGCCGAATGACATTGCTCCCTTCCTCCCTTAAACCCCTTTCGGTTTCAGCAAGGAAGAGAGAGCATCAAAACGTGAATTGCACAACACTACACTGACACCAGGACAGTTAGGCATACTTTTAACCCTTTGATCGCCCCCTGATCGCCCCCTCCCCCCAGTTAACCCCTTCACTCGCATCACCCCCTGTCACACTGTCATATAGTGCAGTGCAGTGATCTGATTTTACCGATTGCTGTACTTGTGGCCCTTGTGACACTAAATCAGTGTTAGGGTAGGTAGTAATAGGCCTAGTTAGGTGTAAATACCCCCCCTATAAAGTTTTTAACCCCTTCATTGCTCCCTGTCACCTGTGATCACCGTATAAGTGTCACGGGTGACGCTAGCTAGATACCTGCTAGCACCTGCATTTAACCCCTCCGCCCAGCCCAGCCCACCCAAGTGCAGGATCAATAGATCGCTGTCACTTACAAAGCACATCACACATATCTACAGCGTTCACAGAGATCACGCCCGATCCCTGCAAAATCTGACAGTGAATTTGGTAGCATTTGAAACAGGCTCTGACAACCACGTGCGCATTTTTGCCTGTGAGTCATGGTAGTGTACCTATAAATTTGGAAAGTCCAAAATGTCAAATCGCATGTACACTAGCGAAGAGGCCTACACTATGCTGAGTATGACAGATGACAGCGATGGGGAAGCCTCACTGTCAGATTCAGGCTCACCATATGAACCTGTAGACAGCAGCGGCACCCTGTCAGATAGCTCTGATGACGGAGTTGTGGTCCCTGCTAGGGTCAGGCGTACCAGACCCCGTTCTGCTGTCGCTGAGGTGCATGAACCGCAGGGCTCTCGTATGGAGCAGAGAGCAAGTACTAGTGCCGCTACTCTTTCTGGTGACCTGGCAAGCACCAGCGGCCTAGTACATCCTGGTCATAGACAAATCAGCATTGCAGTATCACGTGGTGACGTGGCGAGTCCCATAAGTGCAGTTCAAGCTGGTGTGGCTAGCACGAGTAGTGTCCCACAGTCACAAAGAAGATGAACACAGGCCCGCAGAACCCATAGTGCCCTTCCCGCTGAATTTGCTAACCCTGATTGGCAACCCCCCACTGATTCAGCGCCCGTAATTCCCCCATTCGCTGTATTTCACTGAAGATCTCTATAGATCTATAGTGGACCAAAGCAATTTATATGCTGGTCAATTCATCGCCACTAATCCCCATTTGACACTTGCTAGAGACTGGAAACCAATCATGGTTCCAGAATTTAAGACCTTTCTGGGCCTTTCCTTCCTCATGGGCATAACTAAAAAAACTGAGTTGCGGTCATATTGGTCCACGCACCCAATTCACCATATGTCCGTGTTCTCTGCTTGCATGGCCAGGACACGATACGAGCAGATTTTGCGGTTCATGCACTTCAGTGACAATGAACTCAGCCGTCCATGGGGTGACCCTGAATTTGACCAGCCCCTCATAAACCACTTCAACCAGAAGTTCACCACACTTTTTATTCCCAACAAAGTTGTGTGCGTGGATGAGTCCCTGGTTACATTATCTGGCCGTCTTGCTTTCAAGCAGTACGTCCCCAGCAAGCGTGCCAGATACGGAGTCAAACTGTATAAGCTCTGTGACAGGGCCACAGGCTATACATGTAGTTTCATGGTTTATGAGGGCAAAGATAGTCACGTAGAGCCAGAAGGATGCCCAGACTACATTGGGAGCGCTGGCAAGATTATGTGGAGCTTTGTGTCACCCTTATGGAAAGGGGTACCACTTGTATGTGGACAATTATTACACGAGCGTGCCACTGTTTAGTCACTTGTTTGATCACCAGATTGGCGCATGTGGAACCGTGCAACCTAATTGCCGGGGCTTCCCCCAACAGCTTGTAGAATCCCGTCTTAGTCGGGGGAGAGAGTCTGCGTAAAGTGTAATAATTTGCTTGCGATGAAGTGGAGGGACAATCAGAATGTTTTCGTTCTGACCTCCCTTCATGCAGATACGGCCCTCCAAATTTATACAGCGACTGGTGTTGTGGAGAAACCCCTCTGTGTCCACAATTATAACCTAAATATGGGAGGGGTGGACCTCAATGACCAGTTATTGGCGCCGTACCTAATCACACGCAAGGCTAGACGCTGGTACAAAACAGTGTTTATATACCTTTTTCAATTGGCTTTGCTTAAAGCTCATGTCTTATACAGATCATCAGGACTGACGGGATCCTTCCTGAAATTCATGGAAGAGATCGTCACAGCCCTTCTGTTTGCAGATGGTGCTGCACCCCCACTCCGGAATGTGAATGCAGCTAGCCGGCTGCATCGGAGGCACTTTTCACGAGTCCTCCGTGGTATCCCAGGCCACAGAGCACCCCAAAAGAGTTGTCGTGCCTGCAGACGACGCAGATACAGGCTTGACACCCACACTTATTGTCCCTCCTGTCCTGACCAGCCTGGTCTCTGCATCGGACCACACAGTAGTGAATTATTAGCCTAGAGCAGCAGACACAGTGATAGGCACACTTACATAGGGTCTCCAAAGATACCAGCGCATTTTGAGAGACCCAAACCTGGAACCAGTTAGTTTTTAGTTACAAAAAAAAGGTGTACCAAAAAAAAAAACAAAAAAAATTTAAAAAAATGTAAAACAAAAAAAAAAATACAAAAAATGTTAAAAAAACAAAAAAAAATATAAAAGAAAAAACTAAAAACAGTTGTACGTTTCTTTTTTTTTCTCTCTCTCTCTTGTTTTCTCTCTAATTTCTCTCTTTCCTGACAGACTCCATGGCAGCATACGTTAGGGTTAACCCCGCCTTTACTCCTCCCCTATAGGACCCCACTCCCATAAATCTTTGCTCTGAGCCAGAGGTCATGTTCCTTTTTTGTCCTCCTCCTAAGGACCAGTTTGATTATTTGATTACCTGAAGTTTTTCCTCTCCGCGATCAAGACCGACCAACAGCGACCACTAGGAAGACAGGTTGCGATACTCCAATAAGCCTTAGCTACTAGCAGGGTATGGAGTGGGCAATTGAAAGTGGCGCTGGAAGAGCTAAAATCCTAGCCACTGGCAGGCAAGCGGCGCAATGGCCAGATAGCCCAGCTACTAGCGAGTGGCCCTATCTGCCCCAAATACGGCGTGATCAGCCTACCTGGTTCGGTTTGATCGTGGAAGCAGGATTGAATTGAGATCTGTGTTCGTGCCGTGTGCGGTGATGTATACCTTTATATTACATATTCCATGGCAGCAGTTTGTGGTTGTCTGTTTTCTCCCCTGACTCTAGTGTCTTCTAGTCTATAGCAGCTGGAGCGCATTGGCGTTCCAAGCCGCTGCTTTCTCTTCCGGCCAGGCGTCCCCAGGTTACTCCTGACCAGGGACCCAGTGCATGTGCACTGTGGGCGGTGATGGCATCATTTCAGTGGAGAAATTCAATCAGCGGTCAGTACTGTTGATATAGGGATTTCTCTGTGGGCAGTGTGCAGCAGTTTTCTCTAAATGCTGTGTGCAATCATCACAGGTATATGCTTTGCATTAATTTCCTGGTAGGCTGCTTGTGTAATTCTGCTATGTTTTGATCAGCTGGGCAGGTTGTCTGGCTGTGCAGTTTTGCACTGTGGGTGTTTCACTGCCCCCCCTGGTGGCCATCCCTTGTGCAGCAAGTATGAGAGGGGGGATTTAACCCTTTCCTTTCCTTGCTGATCTGGGTACTCTTTTTGAGTTTAACAATTTCCTTTCTATCCTATTTTGTTTTCTTTATTTTTCCTTCTAGGTCAAAGTGACAAGACATGGCACAAGATGACAAAGACCTCATTAGGTCACAACATTCCTCTTCCAAATGTATTTGGCATACCCCCTTCATCCCCCTTCACACACCCACCTCTATGTTAGCTGCTCCAAGAAGGGAGCCTACTGGGGATGCAGGACTCCGATCTCAGAGGGTAAGTCTCTGCATGAGCTATGCTAAAGCCCAGGTGGTTGGTGAAGGATGTCCAACAGATGGAATCTCTGGTGAGGCATGTGGTGCAAGAATCCCTTAAAGAGTGGAATGTAAACCACATTAAAAGTTCAACAGCCATTGCGGCATGTTCTCCCGCTAGGATGACCAGGAAGAACGGGAACTGTCCCATCATGCCATCCGTCTATGAAGACCTCCGACAGTGGGGCAGAGGGAGATGAGTCTCTTTACCCTGATAACACCTTTTGTTAAGGCAATAAGGGTCGCATTTACAGGGATAGAACCTGTAGAGTCCCCTGCAAAGCAACAGGAAGTTCTGTAAGCACCTTGGGCTCCGTTTTCCTCCAGTGCGACTTGTCCTGCAATCCAATCGATGCGACTTAAAGTTGCAGCAACTCTGGAACGGTTCCTGCACTACTTTGGTGCGACTTTTGATACAGCTCTGAACCAGAGACTGTAAAGTTGGATCTGGGCTGCACTTAGTCGCATCAAAGTCGCACTCCAGAGTCGTGCTCTGAATCGTGAGACTTTGGGGTCGCAATAGTGGAGACGTAGCCTCAGAGAGAGTGTTCTATTCTCCCCATTCCTAACAGAACTAGGGACATCATTTTGGATGAGCAAGGTCGCGATATATACCTCCCTTCTGAGCAAACGTGTCGCTTTTCCTTAGAAGATGCAGCGAATGGCTTGAAGGTTGGCATGTGCTCTTGTGGCCATGTTAAAAAAAAACGATGAAAACGTGGGAATGTGGACCCAGTACTCAGGAGCATTTTCAGAAACACTATACTTCAGGATGCGGAGCTGGTGTCGGTTTCCATGGTGAGGCTCCAATTAGCATCATCTGCATGGTGGCCCGGGTTATGCTCTCATCAGTTACATCAAGTGAGTGCTATGGCTAGCACCTGGGCCTGCTGATCCTGCCACTATCAGGCGTAATATAGCATTCCCTTTCAGGGAGCTTCATCTTTGCAAGCTGACAAGCACCGCATCCCGGGCCACAGTTGGCAAGCTAGGGTCCTGCCTCAGGACCGGTGACTGATAGGCTGGAAGACAACAGTCTAGAGAACAAAGTTCGGAGCGTGCAAGGGTTGCACATTTTTACAGCCCAGGTCTGGATTTTAGGAAGAGATGGTGTGGAGACCGGATTTCCCCTCAGAAGCATACTAGAAGCTTGAACTCAGGTATTAGGAAGCTACTGAGTTTGGGCCTCAGACTATTGGGACATCAAAATGGTCTCTTGGGGACATGCATGGTCCATCAGAGGTCTGCTTCATCTCGGATTAATTTCAATGGATTCTACCTCACACTGAGATAAAGGTGACATATACTCAGGCTTTACATTAGTCACTGGTGTCGCAAAGTGCTGTTGTGCCAGTTTCCGAATGTGTGAGATTACAGGGCAGGTACTCACCCCTCTTTATGGTCATGAAGGGGAACAGCTTGCGGAGGCCTGGTTTGAACCTTGCACACCTGAGACAATTGTCAGGAAGCAGTAGTTCAAGGTGGAAACATTGTCCCTGATTCATAGGGGATGCAGCCAGGTGACTGGCTTGTTTCCAATAGACATAAGATGCTTACTTTCATGTGCCCATTGTAGAAGACTTCTGCAAGTTCCTTCGGTTCACTATACAGTCAGGTCCATAAATATTGGGACATCAACACAATTCTAATCTTTTTGGCTCTATATACCACCACAATGGATTTGAAATGAAACAAACAAGATGTGCTTTAACTGCAGACTTTCAGCTTTAATTTGAGGGTATTTACATTCAAATCATGTGAACGGTGTAGGAATTACAACAGTTTATATATTGTGCCTCCCACCTTTTAAGGCAGTGGTTCTCAACTCCTGTCCTCGGGACCCACTAACAGGCCAGGTTTGCAAGATATCTGTAATACATCACAGGTGATATCATTTGCTGCTCAGTGATGGCAGTATTCTAGTCTGCATCTCCCCAAGGTAATATTTAAAATCTGGCCTGTTGGTGGGTCCTGAGGACAGAAGTTGAGAACCACTGTTTTAAGGGACCAAAAGTAATGCGGGCAATTGGCTGCTCAGCTGTTCCATGGCCAGGTGTGTGTTATTCCCTCATTATCCCATTTATAAGGAGCAGATTAAAGGTCCAGAGTTCATTTCAAGTGTGCTATTTGCATTTGGAATCTGTTGCTGTCAACTCTCAATATGAGATCCCAAGAGCCTTCACTATCATTGAAGCAAGCCATCATTAGGCTGAAAAAAAAAAACACATCATAGAGATAGCAAAAGCATTAGGTGTGGCCAAATCAACTGTTTGGAACATCCATAAAAAGAAAGAACGCACCGGTGAGCTCAGCAACACCAAAAGACCCGGAAGACCACGGAAAACAACTGTGGTGGATGACGAAGAATTCTTTCCCTGGTGAAGAAAACATCCTTCACAACAGTTGGTCAGATCAAGAACACTCTCCAGGAGGTAGGTGTATGTGAGTCAAAGTCAACAATCAAGAGAAGACTTCACCAGAGTGAATACAGAGGGTAAACCATTGGCAAGCCTCAAAAACAGGAAGGCCAGATTAGAGTTTGCCAAACAACATCTAAAAAAGCCTACACAGTTCTGGAACAACATCCTATGGACAGATGAGACCAAGATCAACTTGTACCAGAGTGATGGGAAGAGAAGAGTATGGAGAAGGAAAGGAACTGCTCATGATCCAAAGTATAGCACCTCATCAGTGAAGCATGGTGGTGATAGTGTCATGGCGTGGGCATGTATGGCTGCCAATGGAAATGGTTCTCTTGTATTTATTGATGATGTGACTTCTGACAAAAGCAGTAGGATGAATTCTGAAGTGTTTTGGGCAATATTATCTGCTCATATTCAGCGAAATGCTTCAGAACTCATTGGATGGCGCTTCACAGTGCAGATGGACAATGACCCGAAGCATACTGTGAAAGCAACCAAAGAGTTTTTTAAGGGGCGTGGCTGAGCGGCGAATGTGAGCAGACGTCTCCTTGGTGAGCTCCGCTGAGAATCCTCTATTGATCCTGCAGGAAACCCCTAATCCTGACCACAACTCCCCCGCAATCGGCGTGGGTATTCGCCCACATACAGAGCACCGTCCGGAAAGCCCTGGAACCTTCGGTCGCCATGTCCAGGAAAACTAAAGAAGCAAGGACCGCGGACCTCATGCTCCAAGATGGCGCCGAGCTCCCGCACTCACAAACGGCTAAGGCCAAATATATGGCAGCCGCACATAAACTTTTCTCTAAAAGCCTGCCTAAAGATGACCCACGCTGTCCACCCGTGCCAGGGGAGATGGATGGCGGTACAGGAGATGCGGATGACACCGTCCCTCTTGAGGATGGAGAGGGATCCGGACTCGAATGGGGCACAGTGAGTACAATGGCACCTGTACACCCCACTGCTGTGTCCACCCCGGCCCCATCTGACGACCCTGAACCGACTCTCAGAGACATCCTCACAGCGGTGACCACCTGTAACCTATCTCTTACCACACTGACAGATGAAGTGAAAGGGGTGAAAGCTGAACTCTCCTTCCTCAGACAAGATATGCAAAAGCTCAGGGAGCGGACTGCGGCCCTGGAGGGGAGAGTCAGCTCCATAGAAGATGATATGCCACCTATGCAGAGAGACTTAGCACACACCATTCACCAAACATCACAGCATGCAGCCAGACTTGACGAATTGGAAAATAGGATGAGGAGGAACAACGTCAGGGCTATAGGAATGCCAGAGAAGATAGAAGGGAATAATCCAGTTGCTTTTATTGAAAAATGGCTCACTTCTGTATTTGGCGCTGAAACATTCTCTCCACTGTTTGCTGTTGAGAGAGCACACAGAGTACCATCCCGCCCTCCTCCACAGGGAGCGCCTCCGCGCCCATTTCTCTTCAAACTCCTGAACTATAAGGATAGAGACGCCATACTGATGGGAGCTCGGCTAAAAGCTGGTACACTGGCTATGGACAATGCTAAGATCTCACTTTTCCCTGATTTCTCTGCCGAGTTACAGAAAAAAAGAGAGAAATTTGTAGAAGTAAAACGGAGACTGCGAGCCATGGATCTCAAGTACGCCATGCTCTATCCGGCATGTCTAAGGGTGGTGGCCAAAGGAGAAACCCATTTTTTTGACAAACCAGGCATGGCGGTGCAATGGCTAGACAGGGAAGAAAACTCCCTGCGAGACGCCCGGAACAGACGCTCGAATCCTACCTGATATTTTCATCTGACATAACTGCTGGGGGAGATACCACACGATATTTCCAACATGGGAGAGGTCCCCCTCTCTCACCCGCATTTTGTTTCCTGTTTTTTTCTTTTCCTCAGTTAAGCGGGACTAATGCCACATAGAGGTTGCATCTGCGTTATTTGTTCTATATTGGACCAGCAACGTTGAACTGTTTAATACTAACCTATACTAGGTCGCTACGAGGCGCCATGTTGGGGTCTTGTGTGCCCCTCAACGTTGTCCTCACTGCTGCCCCACCACAGTCCTATGTGGACTAAGGACTACAACCTCTCTCCCTGTTTTGTAGCCCGGTTGGCTACCACACTGTTTCCCTATCCCCCTCCGGAGTCTCCCTCCAACATGCAGAACTGCTGGCCCACACACTCAAATCCCTATCCGGCTACCTACCTGGCTCAAAGATGTGCTCATCACATATGTGTCTCCCTTACAACCGGAATTGTAGTCTTCCCCCCTGAGACGCTATCTGAAGTACTTTCTCCTGATGAGATCATGGGGAGCCCTCCCCGGGCTAAATGGCCCCAGGCTATTATTTTTTCCTACACTGCCCAATGTCGGGACGACTGAGATTTCTCTCCTGGAATGTCAGGGGAATGAACAATCCAGTTAAGCATCTAGCTATCCTCAGGACGATTAAGCACATGCAGGCATCTGTTATATGTCTACAAGAGACGCATAGTCCTCATGGACAGACCCCGAACTTCCCGCAGAGGCAGTTTAGCTTTCAGTTTAATGCAGTACACACTTTGTACTCTAGGGGAGTGAGTGTCCTGATCCGCAAGGACACCTCATTTACGCCCCTAGATGTTACTATAGATCCGGAGGGTACATTTGTATTTGTTGTCTCTGTGGTAGCCGATGCATAATTGCGGGAATGTATGTTCCACCTCCCTACTCAGCCGAGCCCATCAGAAAACTTGCTGCTTACATGTTTCAATACCCAGACACTCCCTTATTGGCTATGGGAGACTTTAATAATTTTTTGGACTACTCCCTTGACAAGCTGAGAGGAGGTCTGGGTTCTGGACAACCTCATCCTATAGGTCCCATGAAATTTGCTAAATTTTTGGAAGAAATCGGCCTTAGGGATGTGTGGAGAATGCATTACCCTTCTAAACGTATGTATTCATGTGCTACGGCTGCCACTGGAGCTTTATCTAGAATTGACCTGAGTTTGGGTAACGATGCTATGCTCATATGGGTTGTAGATGCCGGATATGGGCCTAGAACTATATCAGACCATTCTCCTCTATGGGTTGAGATCACGGTCCCAAAACATAGTGGTAAGACACTGCGGAAGCTCAACCCTTTTTGGTTGTCACTGTTCCCAGATCCGGATCCAACACCCAAATTAATTATGACCTATTTTAAGGATAATCTAGATTCGGCACCCATAGGGGTTGTCTGGGATGCCTTTAAAGCATTCTTACGGGGTCATTTCATAAGTTTAATTAATAATATTCAAACTGGCACTAAGGAATGGGAATTATTTGTATTGGAAGAGCTTCAAAGATCTGAAACTGCCTATGTGGCTGCTCCCTCGGATGACACCAGGCGTACTTGGTTGGCGTCCCAGGCACTAGCCCGACAGGTGACAATACAAAAGGCAGAAAATAAAAGGTTTTTCCTAAAACAGAAACACTTTGAGGAGAGGGAACAGTCGCATGGTCACATACACTCTCTTATAGATCGCAATGGTAACCAATGCCAGACGACCCCTGAAGTCGTTGCGGCTTTCCAAAAATTTTTTCAGGACATATATGAATCTAAGGTTCACCCGTCCCAAACTGACATCTCACAATTCATGACTAAGTATGATATCCCTACCCTACCAGAGGCAGATACTAGGAACCTAGACAAACCCATGACGGAAGAGGAACTTAGGGTGGCCTTAGCCCAGACACATAATGGTCGCACCCCAGGGGCGGACGGTCTCCCATCTGAAATATATAAACAGTACGCAGATCAGCTTCTCCCTAACCTTCTAAAAGTCTATAATGCTGCCCTAGAAACAGGAAAACTCCCGTACTCTTTAAATGAAGCCATTATCTTTGTGATTCTAAAACCAGGGAAGCCTGAGACGTCGCCAGATTCTTATCGGCCCATCTCATTGCTTACCTGTGATGTCAAGCTGCTGGCTAGAGTTCTGGCTAATAGGTTGGCGTCTTGCATTCATAAAATAATACATCAAGACCAATCAGGCTTCATCCCCTCTAGGTCTACGGCACATAACTTACGCAGGCTATTTCTTAACTTACAGTTGCCAGTAGACAACCAAGGAAATAGGGCTATCTTCTCACTTGACGCGGCCAAGGCCTTTGATAGCGTGGAATGGCCTTATCTCTGGGAGGTCATGACTAAATTTGGTATAGGCCAAAAATGTATATCCTGGGTCCAGTTACTATATGCAGACCCTTCCGCAAGAATTAGAGTCAACGGCCAATTATCGGAATCCTTTAAGTTACACAGGGGCACACGGCAGGGATGCCCTCTGTCGCCCTTGTTATTTGCCCTAGCATTGGAGCCTCTGGCGATCCATGTTAGAGCCTCCAACAATATTGTAGGATTTCTCAGAGGCCAAAGGGAGGATGTTATCTCGTTATACGCTGATGACACTTTAATTTACTTGGGTGATACTCAGGAATCCCTGGTTAATACCATGAACCTCATCAACTACTTTGGAACCCTATCGGGCTTCTCAATTAACTGGGACAAATCTGTTCTAATGCCAATAGACCCGATCAAGACACCCCTCCCAGACTGTGCGGGAAAAATTTCCCTGGTAACGTCATTTCGTTACCTAGGAATCCAGGTCACCCCTGACCCCATGCAATATATAGAATTGAATCTAATCCCCTTACTTCGAAAATTTAAAACGAAATGTGCAATATGGTCAAAACTCCCCCTATCAGTAGTAGGTCGAATTAACCTAATTAAAATGGTGTGGGCACCCCAGTTGCTCTACATTTTCCATAATGCCCCCACCTGGTTCCCGAGGAAGTGGTTCCAACAAATTGATTCTGAGTTTAGAGCACTGATTTGGGGAAACGGGGCTCCCCGAATCAGTTTATTCACCTTACAGTTTGAAAAGTCACAGGGAGGACTAGCGGTGCCCAGCGCCAAGTTCTATTATATTGCTTCCCAGGTCCAACATATGGGAGCATGGGGTCTGGAGGATCCTCAGGATCCTATTAAAGGCTTGCTGCTACCTGAGAGATCGCCAATGCCCCTACTATCCTTTTTGGAGGCAACTTTCCACATTTACAAGCTGACCTCCCGACAATTAGACTCTTGAACATGGTATGGGAATTTATTAAACGCACTCTAAACATAAAAGGAAGCTGTCACCTTACGCCAGTGTGGCACAATCCCAACTTGCGAGAACTGATGAAATTAGAGGGGTTTCGAATGTGGGAGAAGGCAGGCATTCGGTATATAGCCCAATTATATAACGGTCCTAGTGTTGAGCGAACCCGGACTGTAACGTTCGGGTCCGTACCGAACTTTAGGGTGTCCGTGGCACGGACCCGGACATTTCAAAAATCGTTCGGGTTCGGTCCGGGGTTCTGCTATTTTACTCCACGTGTTGAGAAGCTGCAGGGCAGCCAATCAACAAGCGTTTCACTGGTTTGCCCTTAGAAGCCATCACAGCCATGCCTACTAATGGCATGGCTGTGATTGGCCGGTGCATCATGTGACCCAGCCTCTTTATAAGCTGGAGTCACAGTGCTGCAGTCACATGCTCCTTGGGTTAGTATAGGGAAAGGTAGCTGACGGCGTGAGGGACAGATTTTAGCAATTTTAAGACCTGATCCTGCATCCTGAGATAGATTACTTTACTACTGCTGTCTGTGCTGTTGCTCTGAGGACAGATAGCAGAAATTAGAGATTTCACATACCGCTGCTTTGAGTTGCAGATCAAGCTCTGCATAGAACAACGATCGCTACGATCGTGCTCTACGATCAGATTGTTGGGGGAATTTGAGATTTCAAATACCGCTGCTTAGAGTTGGAGATTTGCAGATTAAACTCTGTCCAACGAAACGATTGTACGTTCGTACA
>BLSH010278420.1:132154-142996 GCA_018402905.1 Glandirana rugosa
GTAGACCACGGTGTGAGACTAGTCGATTAATTGAGTTTTGTGGACGTTTCCGGAAATTTACCAGAGAGTCAGATCAAGACATCCGCTGTGTTAGTACCTCTTCTGACGACTGAACTGTCAACAGGTTTTCTGCTGGTAACTGTGGAACGTGCTCCCCCTGTTCTGTGTTTTCCAGTAACGTTTTCTCCGACCGACAAGTGTCTCGAGACACAAGTTCGTGTAATTATCTCTCCGCTTCCCTTCCTTTTCTACCATCTTTTTTCACATATTCGTTATCCCTATTGGCGTGGGACCTCTCCTAACACTTTGTTTTGGGTAAGTTTTTACACCCCCTCTAAGTGTTTCTCACCTGACGTCGACCTCAGTCACTCCAGCTGCAGTCCACTCTTTGTGAATCTCCCCCACATTTTTGAATGGGTTTTGTTTCACAATCCTCTCCAGGGTGCGGTTATCCCTATTGCTTATACACTTTTTTCTACCATCTTTTCCTTCCCTTCGCCTCTCTATTAATGTGCTTGAACACAGAGCTCTGTGAACAGCCAGCCTCTTTTGCAATGACCTTTTGTGTCTTGTCCCCCTCGTGCAAGGTGTCAATGGTCGTCTTTTGGACAACTGTCAAGTCAGCAGTCTTCTCCATGATTGTGTCGCCTACAGAACTAGACTGAGAGACCATTTAAAGGCCTTTGCAGGTGTTTTGAGTTAATTAGCTGATCAGAGTGTGGCACCAGATGTCTTCAATATTGAACCTTTTCACAATATTCTAATTTTCTGAGATGCTGAATTTGTGATTTTCCTTAGTCATCAGTTATAATCATCAAAATTAAAAGAAATACACATTTGGAATATATCAGTCTGTGTGTGATGAATGATTATAATATACAAGTTTCACTTTTTGAATGGAATTAGTGAAATAAATCAACTTTTTGATGATATTCTAATTATATAACCAGCACCTGTGTGTGTGTGTGTGTGTGTGTGTGTGTGTGTATATAATATATAGCTATATATATTATGGAAAGTACATATATATTCTTACCCTGCCTGTGTATACTCTGCACTAGATCTATACACTATACTGCCTGCACTGCCTGTATATACTCTGCCATAGATCGATATACTACACTGACTAAACTTGCTAAAGTTCAGCCTCCACGTACACATTACACGGGGCCGCTGTTAAAGCGGCCTTATATAGTGAGGGGCATGGACGGAGACCCCTGAGACATGATTGGCCAAAGGCAATGTCTTTTAGCCAATCATGTCTCTCATAGCAAAGCGTGCTGTGATTGGCCAAAGCATGCAGGTGCATGCTTTGGCCAATCAGGCATTTTCCGCAGTCTAGCAATGCATTATGGGGCGCTCGGATTTGGTGCGAAAGCCCCATAATGTTCTAAATTCAATTTGGCGAATGGCAGAACAGCCAATGTTTGAACCAACAGCATCATCCTGACTGATCATAGGAATTTTGAGTATTTGAGGACTGCTAAGCATCTTAGGCCACACCAAGCTAGGTGGGCACTGTTTTTTCCCGATTTGGCTTTTTCTTGACTTTTTGACCTGAGTCTAGGATTGCCAAGGCCAGCGCCTTGCCAGATGTACAATGATGTTGGGTCTGTCCCATCTGACACTATTTTTTCAGATAAGAATTTCCTAATGAACTAACCCAGCCTGTTATCTTCAAGTATAATAGTAAATATTCAAGTTTCACCAGATGCATCCTTATTCAAACATTCACTGTTTTAACAATCTACTTCTATATGAAGACAGCATCACTGTTTTTGAAGATCTTCAGTCAACTATTCCTAGTGCTTTCCATTAGTTGGGCATTTCAGCATTGCCAAGATCTAGTACATTGGACCTTCAGGTAACTGGATCTTGTTAAGGATTTTAGAGCTTTTGTGTTATCTTGTACTATTTGTACTTATGCTAAGAATGCCAGAGCCAAAACATGAGAATTCCTCAGACCCTTTGTCTGTCCCAACTCATGCTTTTATCATGCTAACAATGGATTATATTTACAGTTTTATGATGGTGGACCAGCTCATTAAGATGGTTAATTTCCTCCCAATAAATGACACTCTGTTTTTAATACAAATTGTTAGACATTGTAATTTGGATTTTTTTTTTTCGCTGGCTAGCTGGTAAGTGTGCTGGGAAAAGCTTTGTTTGTACTGTACAAAGCGGTTTTATGCGCACCTTATTTTAAAAGCTACTTATAAATTAGAATGGTTGCCATTTTTATTAAAGCAACATTAAAGCTTCATTTGTTTGTTAAAATAACAAAAATGTTATACTTACCTGCTCTGTGTAATGGTTTTGCACAGAGCAGCCCCCGATCCTCTTTTTCTGGGGTCCTCTGCTGATGATCCAGTTAGGGTTGCCACCTCAACCATTTAAAACCAAACACATATTAATTACACAGGTTCTTGTTAGTGAAATTATAATACCTTGTGTACATTATATTTCGCTTGCGCTAATAAGCGCACTTTTCAGCTCTTTTGCATAATGCATTTGAGTGCACTCATGTTAAGGCAAGTAAGACAGACACAATAGCTGTTCTCACATTGCAAGCTCGCCCATCAGTCCTGACTAGCAATGCTTGCTCAGCCCCGGAAGGATTTGCCCCCTTCCTGACCAGAGCCCTTTTTGCGATTCGGCACTGCGCCGCTTTAACGGACAATTGCGCGGTCGTGCGACGTTGTACCCAAATGAAATTTGCGTCCTTTTTTTCCCACAAATAGAGCTTTCTTTTGGTGGTATTTGATCACCACTGCGTCATTTCTGATCACTGCTATAAACAAAAGAAGAGCGACAATTTTGCAAAAAAAAACCAAATTTCTTACTTTTTGCTAAAATACAAATTTAAAAAAATATATAAAAAAACATTTTTTTTTCATCGGTTTTGGCCGATTTATATTCTTCCTCATATTTGTGATAAAAAATCGCAATCAGCGTTTATTGATTGGTTTGCGCAAAAGTTGCCGCGTTTACAGATGATGAGAATTCATTTCTGGGGTTTTTATTTTTTTTTAATTTTTTACTAGTAATGGCGGCGATCTGCGATTTTTAGCGGTACTGCGATATTGCAACGGGCATGTCGGAACATTTTGACACTTTTTTGGGACCATTGGCATTTATACAGCGATCAGTGCTATAAAAATGCACTGATTACTGTGTAAATGCCATTGGCAGTGAAGGGGTTAACCGGCAGGGGGCGCTCTAAGGGTTAACTGTGTTCCCTGGGCGTGTTCTAACTGTCTTAGTGTTTGACTGGCAGGGGGAGGGGAGTGATCACAGCTTCCATGTAGAGGAAGGCTGTGATCACTCCCTTCCCCCTCTAACAGAACGGAGGTCCGTGTTTACTTAAATGGACCTCCGTTCTTCCACTCCAGGGGGGGGGCATCGCGGGTAGCCGGCGGAGATCGAGTCCGCCACACCCGCTCCTTGGCCCTCCCCAGACACAGTGACTGCGCAAGCACGCCTCCGGCAGCACGCGCTCACAGTGCGCGATCTGGCAGCCGTCGGCAGATGACGGTGGTTTGCCCAGGAGAGCCATCTTGACGTCGTCAACCTGCGGTTGACGGTCGGCAAGTGGTTAGTTTATAGGGTTGAATCAGGGATAACAAAGAGACTCGATGGCTTCACAATCAGCCAATCAGCCTCCAAGGCACAGTCACATGACATGAGCTCAATACAAAATAACAACCAATGACACACTTGTTTATATTCAAACTATACAATAGAAGAAGCGTGCATGCATGTGGAATGGCTGGCCAGCCTGGATGAGTCACAGCCGTTGGGTGGGTGGAGATGCACACACTCCAGATAACAATGAAAGCCATGTGAAAAATTGGCTCTCATTGAAACCAACGCGTTACCTCACAGAGGCTTTCCCACCAAAACCGCACGCATGCAAAGCCAGAACTGCCATTACAACGAATCCTATGAAATATAGTTCATAAAGCTATATTTAATAGTGATTATACTGCTGTTCCATTAAAGGGTAAATTATGCACAAAGGAATATAGCTGTGGGCTTCGGTCACATGGATCAGAAATTACAGCTTACAGGCCATTATCCTTACATAAAAGGCAAAACTGATTCCATACCGCAAGTACATCCCCGCCAAGCGGTTTAATCTGCTCATAATACAGGGGCCCCCCGGTTGACGGAATGTGCATCGCACCTCAAAGATCCGGTCCGGCGTTCGCTCCAGCATTAACCGCTCAGAGCGCCTGCCGGCTGGGATGATCAGGCGGGTAGCATATGGTTACCAAATAATGGAAGGTTCCCATTGTAAGTGGCCTGTCCTCAATATCGGTTAAAGCCGTATTCGCTATACACAGCGAATACCTGTAAACCGACACTGGGAGACACTGTGACAATACATAATTAACATATCCTAAATTTCTACAACATTCTGTGGCTGATTAAGGTGGAAAACAAATTCACATAGTGCCTTACCTGCATTAAATTAGCTGCAGATTCTGTGTAATTAATATGTGTTCGGTTTTAAAGGGATGAGGTGGCAACCTTAGCTCCAGGCTCCTCCTCTTCGGCAAGTGCCCCCATGGAAAGCCGCTTTCCATTAGAACACCCATTTGGGCTCGCTCTCGAGCCACCCTGTCTGCGTCTATTGACATAGAATGCGCGGCTCGGCCCTCCCCCCCCCCCCCCCCCTGCGACAGATCGCACAACAGAGTATTTGACAGCAGCGGGAGCCATCAGCTATCAATCTGCCCAGGGAGGAGGGAGACAGTGAGGAGAGCCGCTGCTGATCGGATTGGGCTCAGGTAAAAATAAGGGGGGGGGGGCCTGGGGGCAATTCTGAAGCACAGAAGGTTTTTCACCTTAATGCATAAAGGTGAAAAACCTTAAGGCTTTACAACGACTTTAAGCTTGCTGCAATTGGCGTCAGGATTCACAGAATATCTTTAGCTGCCATTGTGCTTTGTTGTGCACCTGATGTTAGCCTGCACATGTAAAGGACAATAGGCTGCCTCCAGGCATACCTGCCCTTAAATTAGCCATTGCTATATATGCTCCGATATAGAAACTAAAAAATGTAAGTTAGACTGTACTTACAAAGGGACCTTGACAAAGAATTGTGGATTCCACAAATATTTTGCAACTAAAATCTCTTTTTAAACAGTGTAATTCATTTTTTTTGCTGGCCAGCTGGTAAAACCTTTGTTTTGTTTGTAATTTTCAAACCCCTCCAATGTACACCTTATTTTAAAAGCTATTTATTCATAGGGGTGGTTGCCAAATCTAGTAAGCTTGCTGGAATTGATGTGGGGACACACTGTATGCCAGACTGCTTTTGTGCTTTTCTTTGCTTCTGGTGTGTCCCTACACCTTTAGCCTTTTTGCTGCTAGAGCCATTTTTGCGTTTTTTTGCACACATATACATTGCTCATTATTTGGTAAATTGTAAAAGATGAAGTTGCACCAAGTAAATAGATATCCAGCGTGACACAACTTAAAATTGCAGTACCCAATAATTTCCATTGGAGAAACCTTAAAGTCCCTAGAGGCCACCAGTTTAGGGTTAACTGTCAATACTGGCACTAGAAATAAAGTGGTTGTGAAGGCTGAAGGTTTTTTATCTTCATGCATTCTATGCATGAAGGTAAAGAACCTTCAGTGTGCAGCTCCCCCCTCAACCCTCACTAATACTCACCTAAGCCCGATCTCGATCCAGCAATGTGCTCGAGACCTGAGGTTCTCCTGGGTCTTCCCCTCCTGATTTGCTGAGATGCAGCAGCAGGAGCCATTGGCTACCACTGTTGTCAATTACAGCCAGTGTGGAGGGAACAGGGGGCAGGGCTGAGCTGTGCTCTCTGTGTCTTATGGACATAAGATGGGATGTAAACAACAGGAGAAGTAATTGACCAAATCTGGTCATGAGCTAATTTGGCCATGCAAAAATATTCAAAACATTACGTCACTTCTGATGTTGGGGTTAAGTTGAACGATAATTTTACTACCGTCAGTACGCTAGACAAAATCACGGACAGCCGATTCTGGGAAAAGTTGGACATGCAGTCGTACGACAATCGCAGCGTGTGTACGAGGCTTTAGTGTTAATGAAATTACCAACGGGTACAGTAGATGGGCAACAATGAGACGACCTCCAAAACAGAAATGGTTTTACAGATTGAGGCCAATGACATTTTTTTCCCTGCTCCTCTTTTCTGACTGTTTTTCACTAGTTCCTAACACATTACCCAGTCCATAGCAGTATAGATATACATCATGAAATTTTTCCCTATTGAGATCTGAGGTGTTTTCAAAGTGTTCCTTTCATTTTTTTGAGCAGTGTGCATTCCAGTAGCACTGGAGATATCTTGTGTAATTGTGTGGTGACAGTGCTACCTTTATTAAATGACAAACTTATGACATACTGTATGTTTGTTTTTAACCATCAGCTAGATATTAAGGTGGGCAAACTGGTCAAATATGGCCAATTTGTTCACCTGTTTACTGACCTGTGAACAGATTGGGGTTTGGATTTAGCTTATGTTTGACCTGATTCAAAACCTCATAGGGTGAATCTTGTTTGAAATCTCTCTATTAGGTTGTATACTGATGGGTGATTCTTGTGTATTGCCCCCATAATATAGGTGTGTTTTCTAGCAGGGTTTTTGGCTAGGAGAGGTAAATTTGTTCAGGCCTGACTGTGATGTGCAGGCCTGATTGTTTTGGTCTGGGCTGGAAGGAGAAGCTCAGGGAGGATTGGGTGGACTTAACAGATGAGGTCAACAGAACCTCCCCCTTCTTTCTAGAAACCTGGAGAAGGTTTTCTGGTCAGAGAGCTGGGAGGTGGGTGGAGCCATTTGGAGTGTTCTAAGGAGCCCTAACCAATACCCAAGCAGGGTTGGCAGGGGACAGGCCTTCTTAAATACTGAGTCAGCCCAATCTGGGAGGAGTAGTTTCCCAATCTGGAGATGTAGCAGAGGCGCTGTAGTGCAAGCCCCTACCCGGGAGGTCGCCCCAGTCTGGGGAGGGTGACCTTGTGGCCTGGGTGTTCCGGTGCAGCCATGAAGGAGAGTGTTTCCTGGACCGGCATAGAAGGAATAGGAGAACAGCGGAGGTGCTACAGGAGGAGTGAGAGACTTTAAAGTATCCACTGGTGTGGTGAGTGACGGTCCCTGGGACTGGAGGAGAAAGTGCTAGAGCAGGCTGGGAGAGGAATGGTGGACAGTCTATGGAGCCTTGGGAGTCAGTCAAGGGAAAGGAGAGTCATTACCAGAGAGCAGGTCGACGGGACCTGGAGAAGATGGGCTTGGAGTTGTTGTCCATCAAAGTCCCAGTTAGCACTAAAGTACTTTGCTACACATTCAGGGGCTGTTAGGAGAAAAACCATGTTCCAGCTGTCTTCGGCGCTTGTGCGCCAAGCAGCTCTATTTAGTCTCTCCACGCCCAGCGGTCTGTGCTGTCCGTTCTACAGCATTACCGTGTTCCTGTGTGATCTGTCTATAGCTCCCTGTTCCCTGTGACCCGGCCTGAACCTGCATCTGATTGAACTCCGCCTGCACCAACCCCCGGCTTGCCTACGACCATTCTTCTGTTTGATCCCTGTGTACCGTACCTGCCTGGCTGTTGATGACTCTGCCTGCACCTGACCACCCCATTGCCTGCTCCTCTTGTACTGCTTTGCCCGCAAGTTACTGACCCGGCCTGCATCACCACTCTTCAGTCTAGCACAGACTTCTGGACGATATCTGACCATCACCTGTGTCTCATCCAGCCCTCGTGGTCCCCTAAGCTCCAGCGCTCCCTGTCTGCTCTATCAGGGGAGAGGTAAGAGAGGTTGCCTACTGCATAAGCCAGACTCTACCACCAGGTACGCGAAAGCAATGGACAGCCAGTCCAAGTCTGCGCAGTGGCCCTCTCCTATGGAGGATCTCAGCTTGCACTTAGCCGGGCTCACCCAGGCGGTGAAGAACTTAAAAGGAGAATACATCCGGTTAGAAAACCGAGTTCAGGAACTCTCTGTGTCAGCCTCTCCCAGCACCATGCTGACCTTACTAGGGAACCCGAGGTGCCTTTGCCCGAGCGGTTTGCGGGGGACCGATGGAAGTTTTGGGCCTTTTGCAACGCATGCGAATTGTACTTTCTCTTGCAACCCCGAACGTTCTCGCTAGAGGATACTAAAGTGGGACTGGTCATTTTGCTACTACAGGATGATCCACAAGCCTGGGCTCATCGGCTGCTGGAACTCAGAGCTCCTGAAACCACCAGCTTTGCCCTTTTCTTCCAGGCCATGGCTCGGTTGTACGAAGACCCCCATCAGGCTGCCACCGCTGAAGCAGCGCTTCATGTGCTCCAGCAGGGGCACCGAACAGCAGAGAACTATGTGGCAGAGTTCCGGCGCTGGTGCGCCGATACATCTTGGAACGATGCAGCGCTCTGCTATCAGTTCAGATTGGGGCTCTCGGAGCCGCTCAAGGATGAGCTGGCTTGTGTGGGTGTTCCCCCGACTCTGGAAGCCCTGACCGACCTGGCCATCCAGGTCGACTGACGTCTGCGGGAACGTAGAGCTGAAGAAACCGCAAGTTTTAATTGTCCGGCCCGGGTGCAACCCGGACAGATACGTCCCTCTCTCTCTCTCCTGAAGAGAGACACAGACGTCTGGCCAACAGCCTCTGCCTCTATTGTGGTGGTACTGGACATCTCGTCAAGTCCTGTCCAGTTAAGCATGGACACAGGCCCCACTCTACTTCAGGAGAGCTCCTATCCTTACCTGACACTTCCCACCATCTAGTCTTGCCGCTGCATCTCCAGCTCCCCGACAGAAATATTCAGGTCTCAGCTATCCTGGATTCCGGAGCCTATAGCTGCTTTGTTAACCTGGCTTTCGCAGCGCAGGCCTAAGGCCCATCGGCTTGGCTGATGGGTCCACCACTAGCTCTGGGGCAGTCACCCACGAGACAGTTCCTCTTCTCACCCGGACTACGGGCGGCCACCTGGAGCACCTGTCATTGGATGCCATAACGTCCCCTCTTTACCCAGTCATTCTGGGCCTGCCTTGGCACCAGGCACACTGCCCCACCATTGATTGGTCCACTGGAAAAGTTCAGCTTCTCTCCCCATACTGGCAACACAATTGTCTGCCACCGTCTCTGGAATGTCCTGTTTCAGTACTTAGTCTGAACTTTGACCCGGAAACCTGTCTCGCTGTTCCATCCGTGTATCATGAGTTTTTGGATGTGTTCAGTAAGAAAAGGGCAGATACTCTCCCTCCGCACAGGTCATACAACTGCCCTATAGAACTGTTACCTAGGGCAGAAGCACCTTTTGGCCGAATCTACCAGCTCTCTGAGTTGGAACTGAAAGCCCTCAAGGAGTATCTTGATAAAAACTTAAAAAAAGGGTTCATTCGGCCCTCTACTTCCCCTGCAGGGGCTGGAATATTCTTTGTGGAAAAAAAAGATCATACTCTCCGACCCTGCATAGATTATCGGGACCTCAATACTGTTAAAAACCGATATCCTCTGCCACTGGTCCCGGAACTGTTTCAAAGGCTTGGCACGGCTGCTGTATTCACCAAACTGGATCTCCGCAGAACCTATAACCTAATTCGCATCCGAGAAGGTGACGAATGGAAGACTGCTTTCCGGACACGCTTCAGTCACTATGAATACTTAGTGATGCCCTTCGGGCTCTGCAATGCTCCGGCTACATTCCAGCACCTGGTGAATGATGTGTTCCATGACTACCTGGACCAATTTGTGATCATCTACCTAGATGACATCCTCACTTTTTCGGCCTCCCTGGAGGAACACCACAGGCACGTCGGGTGCGTCCTACAACACTTACGGCAGCATGGACTCTATTCCAAGGCCGAGAAATGTGCCTTTGAGTGCTCTACTATCCCATTCCTGGGGTTCAACATCTCAGTCACCGGAGTCACATTGGATCCTCAGAACATCTCAGCAATTGTGGATTGGCCACCTCCCGTTGACAGAAAAGGGGTCCAATGGTTTGTAGGCTTCGCCAAATTCTACAAAAAGTTTATTAAAGGATTTTCTGCGGTGATCTCACCCATCATCCAACTCACCAAACAGGGCCTATAATGTGTGTTACTGAGGTCCTGCTGAAACAGGGTAGGCCTCACCACGTGCTAACCGCGGTGAAGAGAAAGGTACAGAGAAGCCTGATACATTTATTTTTAGCCTGGAAACTATGTTCTGAGCTGGAGAGAAGCAAAGGAGTATAAAGTGGAGAGTTCTGTGTAGTGAGAGAACTGTAAGAGTAATGGTCAGCAAGTGGAGAGTCTGCATTGAAGTGTGCATATACAGGCTTGTATATGGGATCTTTGTACCTTAATTCTTGGGCATCCCACAGTTATCCCTTATCCCCATCCAAGTTATTTCTCCTAATTAGTGTTGAGCGAACCCGGACTGTAACGTTCGGGTCCGTACCGAACTTTAGGGTGTCCGTGGCACGGACCCGGACCCGGACATTTCAAAAATCGTTCGGGTTCGGTCCGGGGTTCTGCTATTTTACTCCACGTGTTGAGAAGCTGCAGGGCAGCCAATCAACAAGTGTTTCACTGGTTTGCCCTTAGAAGCCATCACAGCCATGCCTACTAATGGCATGGCTGTGATTGGCCGGTGCATCATGTGACCCAGCCTCTTTATAAGCTGGAGTCACAGTGCTGCAGTCACATGCTCCTTGGGTTAGTGTAGGGAAAGGTAGCTGACTGCGTGAGGGACAGATTTGAGACATTTTAAGACCTGATCCTGCATCCTGAGATAGATTACTTTACTACTGCTGTCTGTGCTGTTGCTCTGAGGACAGATAGCAGAAATTAGAGATTTCACATACCGCTGC
>BLSH010278420.1:167621-182136 GCA_018402905.1 Glandirana rugosa
GTTTTATCACACTATAGTAAATATTATTTTTGTAATAAATAATTCTAGAGTTACCATATGTGAGTGTAAATTTTTAATTTTTGTCACGTTTTGAGGTGTTCGACGTTCGAGCAGGATGACGTAGTGAAGGCCACACGATCACCAGGTTAGGGCTGTGCATAGCAGTGTAATGCACTGAAGTAGTCGTTGTATTTGTATGTGTACGTATCCAACATGACCTATCTAGACACAAAAATAGGTTAAATGGTTGATACATTATACCGTTGTGTTCGTGACGTACGTTTTATATAAAAGTGCCATTCATCTTGATCGACCTGGATTATAAGGTATGCAGATCTACCCATAATGCTTCAGACTCATCACACTCTCCATCAACTAGGTCCTCATTCACACTCGCTTTGAGATCACTTCTCACATAGAGACAGACACCACCACCCCTTTCACTTCTATAATAATTACAGTTTATTATTCAAGAATACAATTTTTATGGAATATTAGGTCCAGCTAGTTCTACTTACCGTGAAAATATATTTTGCATGCAGTGCTTGTGTTGCCATATTACATAGTTGGTAAATTGGATAAAAACACAGATCTATCCAGTACAACCTATGCATGTGTATGTTTATGTTGCTGATGAAGTCACGTAATGTGACGATACGTGTCGGGATTGGACCACTAGCACACCGGAAGTGATGCAGTAGGACGAGCTTGCAGCTTGTGGAGTTTTGCACTGTTTTTAATTTTTAAATGTGAGTGTATACCATTGAGATCTTAATAAATAATGTTTTTATTATAAATGATATCACACTATTTTGGGCATTCCCTTCCTTCCCCTTTCACCCTCCATTGGAGAATTATTTGAGGAGTGTGTAGGATACAGCCATCTTCCATCAGAGATTGATATCCACATGACCACCATTCACCACTGGACATTGCTGGAGACTGGGAGGAACAGCTAGGAGTGACCAGGAGAAGTTGCTTGCGGGTCTTTGTACCCACACATGCTGTTACCCCACAGCACTAAGGTGAGGGGTCACCCTGCACATAGGTGTTTGTACTGTGGAAAAAGTGACAGCTCTGTTGTTTTTACCCACACGGAAAAGCATAAGAAAATTCTTTCTCATTTACATGTCTTGTTTATGTTGGGACTGCAGCGGAGTTTGTCGAAATGGAGTTTTATTAATTAGGCATATAGTCTGTTTACCCACACGGACCAGCATAAGAAGATTTGGTTGTCCAGGTAGTCCTCTGCCCCAGGAGGACAACAAAATAATTTTACTGTAAGCTCCTAACCCACTAGTTGGCATGTTCACCCTATTAGTAGCATTGTAGTAGAACTGTATGGGCTGGATTATTTTATATGTGCCAGGGGCTCTGTGCCAAATAATGAAAAACAGATATGTCTGTGGACAAAGTGGCATCATTCTGACCTGGAGAGAATGACCTACATTACTATGTGTATAGGCAGCACCCAGGAACTGAGGGATTCGAGGGAATACCCCGATCCAAGCTACTATATTTAAGGATTGTTATTTATTGCTCAGTCCTGTCTGCTAATTTATGCTTATTACATATGTGGTACTGTTACATTGTCCATAACACGTTTAAAGTGGATGTAAACCTGAGTCATGAAATTTGAGCTGGGCACATAGATCTGCAGTGTTTTCTTATCTCTCTTCAAAGCCCTGTGTCTCGTAGCTGTGCCTTCCTCTGTAGCTCTGTTATCAGCCTGATAAGTTGTCACACATTCTCTGAGATGGGAGATTGAAGTGTGTGTTGGAGGAGGTTACTATAAATAGATTAGCATTGAAATTGCAGTCTAAGAGCCGAGCTAAGCACATTTCTTTCTGCCTTTGCCTATGAGGGGTGTGTGCCTTTCCTCCAATCATCTGTCTTGGTTGTATGCCAATGATCCACTCCCAGAGGTAACCAGGAAGAGAAAAATATTAACATCATTTCCACTATGTAATTCTTATATAGGATGATTGGTTTCATCTCTGTGATTCATCTGAGGCTGTTCCCTTCACTGGGTATATGGAGGGTTTACATCCACTTTAAGTATTTACCAGGTATAATGTTAGTATTATACTCTGAAGTTTTTCTATGTTCAATTTTGTCTTATTTATTGCTTGTACAATTGAAATGTTTTGTTGTATTATATTGTGCCAATCTTCCCAATGTTTTGGTACCCACAGGCAGAAGGACAAACCAAAGCCAACGGGGGATGGAGGTATAAGCAGGTGTTAATACCCTTTTCAAGGGGACTACCCCCGGGGTGAAGCTAGTTGTTGGAGTACTGTGCCCACATGTGGGTCATATACGGTAGGTATTTAGCTTGGAGGGCAGTGGGCCTTCTGGGCCTAGGCCCAGGGAGAGACTCCATGTGTGGACCCACTGGTGGGGAACTCATGAAACTCCATTTGGGAAGATGTGAAGGTGCTATGCCAAGTTTTGTTTATGTTGCTCTTCAGTAAATTGTTAAAAAAACAACCTGCATGAACATTCTTTATTGAAGAAGGTGAGCTTTGGGCAAGGATAATGTGTGTACTGTAAGAGTAGTGGGCCATAAGCCTGGAGCATATGTGACAAAATATGGCTGAGTTTCTCCTAAAAATAGTATATGCATTCCCTATCTCCTGAAGATGTGGGAAGGAGCCCATTACCAGCTTGGTAGGAATCTGCAGCTAACCCAGCTTGCCAACAGACCTCCTCCCATCCCCCTCTTTATAATGTAAATAGGAGATTTTCTGTAGTCCTCAGGGATAACTGTAAATACTGGAACTCATTGGCAGCTGGTGCTACATTTTTGGGGGGGCATCAAACAAGCCACCACCACCCCCCTGTTCGTTTGGTCGATCGGCAAACCCCGCACTTACCCAATCTAGGTCGTGGGCCTGCGTCTCCTCCTCGGTGTCTCCTGCTTGGCGTCGCCTCCTTGGTGTCTCCTGCTCACGTCTGCTCCTCAGCAACTTCCCCTGCATCTCCTCCTCCTCTGTGGCCAATACGATTTGCTTCTCCTCTCTGCCATTCAGTCTCAGGACCTCTTCCTGATTGGCCAGGAGGAGAATCAGGAAGACAATAGCAAATATTAATTTGCTATTGTCACACAACTGGGTGGGCTCAGGACGCAGTGCTCTGCTCCCCAAGCCCACACTTTTTTGAAGCTAATTAGAGCCTCAGGTTCTAATCATGTTCTTAAAAAAACCCCATTGAAATCCATGTTTCCGGCACCCTACATGTAGATTGGGGCCAGACGCATGGATTGGGGGGTAGCACCCTTGTGCCCCATATGGACGGGCCACCACTGCTGGAACTGATAAGAATGTAGTATATGCCGAGAACACAGGCGTACTTTCCAACAGTTCCAGTTTCTGTGGGACTGTCCTGAATTTTGATCCATATCCCATGGTCTGATTGATCGAAGCGTTGACCTGCTATACCCCAATTAATCCCACTTTCTGACAAAGCATTCTTCTGCACAGCGGGACACCCCTGCTTTTTAAACCCCACCCATATCACTAAGTGGGCTTTACTTTATGCCCTGGTTTTGGCTGTGGCAGGAGAAGTAAGGATTTTTCTTATTGCACAGTAGTGGTGTCCGACTGACATAACAGTTTACTGTGCAGTGCCCCGCCTCAATATGCTTTCTGCCAGTGGCTATGCAGCTTGTTGAAAGGGAGAAGTGATGACAGAGCTCTCTGTATTTGGGTCACAGGTAGTGGGGCAATGTGTTGTATGTATGTAATGTAATGTACGGGTCCTTCTGTCTGATCCACCCAGAAGGGATGGACCCCATTTTGGATTTTTTTTTAACGGATCGAATTGGAGGTAGGCAAGTGTAAATGGGCACAAGCTCATTTACATCTGCAGCTCCATAGAGGTAAATGGGGGGTCCGATTGGGTCCACCAGAAAAACGGATAGGCGGACCTGATCAGACCAATCATGTGAAAGGAGCCTAAGGCTTCTTTCACAGTGATGCATTGCAGGTTGCCAGCACAGTGGGTGCAGAGCAGTGTTCATGTGGCTTTCCTGTGAGTTAGCTGCACTTTGCCATAGACTTCTATTATGTCCTGCAGATGGGGTGCACTTTCAGAAAGCGAGAGAAGTCTATGGCTCATCACAGTAACCCACAGGTGCACTGCGCTGCACCTGCAGATCAGTTTGAAAGAAGCCCACTAACCACTGCAGAAGAGATATGCCCATACATACACTGGGATTTTAGTAATAAACTTACCTTTAATAACAGTCTTCCATTCAGGTATCACTGGCTGTTGCTGTTCCAGGCAGAGTGCATTTGGTATCGCTCTGCCTGTGACAGGAATCGGCACTATACAGGAAGCATCAGCTTATCAGCAATGTTGTTGCCAAATCCCTGACGTGAAACTTACTGGCAGGATGCCAAAATTTACAAACGGCACCAATTTTTTTTTTTTTTTTTTGCAGTCAAACGTTTATTGAATGGTGTTAACAATTGGCTTAAAGAATGATCAAATGAGCCTTGATGACACAGGGATACAGAATACACGAAAAACATACAAAACTGGACAAACCAACACATTGCACCACTGCCGACTGCAGGCCACAAGGGCCCAAATGACCGCCAAAGCAGCAGAGGGGGCACCCCGACCATGCTGCTGCGGAACAGGCAACAAGGACAAGTGCCAGGGATCCTGCGCGATGCCGCAAGAGGCCCAAAGATGGCGTGAGAGCCGGGCACCCACCAAGGGCTAGCCGGAGCAGCCCAGCCAGGAGACATCAACCACACACCCATGCAGCACAGCGCGGAGACCCAGCAGACAAGCACAAGGAACACCAGACAGCATGGAAGGGCTGTTCCGGCCGCCGACCACCGGGGCGGACGTCCGGCACAGCCAGCGATGGTCGGACGCCGCGGCAAACCAAGACACGAAGCCCCCGGGATGGAGGCCAATGGCAGAGGCCTCAGGACGGAGCAGTGCTGGGCCCAGGAACCGGCAGCACTGAGAGCCGGCCAGGAGGAAGTGGAGATGGTGCCAGCCGGGATCGGGTAGAGTGGCCGCGCCAGCGCTGGGATGATGATGTCAGTCGTCAGCTGGCAGATGGAGCCCCTTTGGTCAGCGGGAAGTGTGTGGGGAAGCCCAGAAATCCGTGGCTAACATGTTTCATCCTGATAGCACTTTGTCACATCTCTGCTCAATCCCAGTTGACACCATTTCCACCCCCTCCCGACCGGCTCCCAGCCCCGCCAGCGACCCGGCAACGCTGGTCCCGAGACCTCCCCCAAGCCCACACGCCTAGCCTCCACAGCTCACTAGCGCGTGGCCAGCGCCCCCCGGCCAAGCCACTCCAACTCACCCCCAGCTGGCGCCCAGCCCCCACACCGTCCCTGGGCCCCCCGCAACACCACACAGGATCCCCAGCTCCCGCCGCCACTGCAGCACGACCAAGGCTCCCCTCTCCACTGCTCCGGCAACCACCTGGACCCCCATGACCCGAACGGCACCAAATTCTTACTGACAAAAATCATGACATTTACTGGCAGAGCCACATGTTTTACTGACACTGCAAAAAAGTACCTACAATGGCAGTTTTCAGTGCTAAACAGTGCAAATATCAATATTTAAACTATGAACATGTAGCTAGTGCTATTAGCAATGTGTTTAAGTTAAATAAAAGTAAAAAAAAAACATATTTCGCCAATTACTTGAAGGTCAGGTTAAAATAACCTAACCAGCGCAGAGTCCCCCCATATATCAAAGTATGCAGGATTTTCCTTACAGTGCAAGGGAACTCTGACATAAAGGGAAATGCTGCAGATCCTGATTTAAGGGGGAACTCTGATGTAAGGGGGACTCTGGTGCCCAGAGACCACTGCTTTCCCCTTTACATTAGAGTTCCCTGTTACATCAGGGTCTGCAGCATTGCCCTTTACATCAGAGTTCCTTTTTACATTAGATTCCATAGAGGTCCCCACTGTAAGGGGGGAATTCTGCAGACTCTGATGTAAAGGGCAATGCCAGGAACTCTGATGTGGGGGGGGGCTCTGGTGACCAGAGACTACCTTCTGCAGAGTGAATACACTAAGGTAAAGGGGGTTTACCTGCTATAAGAGGGTACCTTTATATCATTGCCCCCTTACATTATTGTATTTACTTCCCCTTAGATCAGTGATCCCCCCCAGACTGGCTTAGCTACACTGTCACTGACCTCTCAGGTGGACCATGCAGGGCTCAGTCAGGTAGCTCCAGCTTGGCGGCTCTGGTTTTATCCTATAGTCTCCTCTCCGTGGTCCACACATGTCTGACCCCCATCCCATAAGAACTCCAACTCTGGAGGCTGCGGACATGATACAGGTGAACAGAGGCTGCGGACATGATACAAGTGGTCGACATGGCACAACGGGCAGTCAGATGCTGCAGACATGGCACAACAGGTGGTCAGATGCTGCAGACATGGCACAAGAGGTGGCCAGAGGCTACGGACATGGCACAAGAGTGGTCAGAGGCTGCAAACGTGGCACAAGAGGTGGTTAGAGGCTGCGGACATGGTACAGGAGATGGTCAGAAACTATAAACATGGTATAGGAGATGGTCAGAGACTATAAACATGGTACAGGAGATTGTCAGAGACTATAAACATGGTACAGGAGTTGGTCAGAGGCTGCGCGGACATGGTACAGTAGGTTTCCAGAGGCTGCAGACATGCTACAGGAGATGGTTAGAGGCTGCGAACAGACATATTTTTTACGGGTCATTAGCAACACTAAACTTTATTATTTTTCAATGTTTTAACCCTTGCCTGAAAAGTCCATTTATTCTTCTGTTGCACAAAAACGTAGTCCTATACTAGAATGTGGCATGTTATACCTTTTTTAATGCTGTCCACAGCTCCACTCTGTGAGGACGGTTTTCCTGTAGCATATTAGTAGCAAAAAGATTTTCCATTTAGGTAAATGAGAGTCAATATATATATAGGATGACAACACTGTGTCTGCAGGAAGACCCAAAAAGACAAAGTTGCCACCCTAAAACAAAGTAACTTGGAGGAAAAAAACAACTAACAAAAACAATTCTGAAATTCAGCAATGCAGCAGGGTAAACTTGCAAATATTATTTTTCTAAAATTTTTGGCTTCGGGGGCGTGTCCTGACGTCGGCTCGAGCGGACGCACTTCTGGAGAGCTCCGCCGAGTCCCGAAGTAATCCTTAGGAATCCTTCCACCGGGCGAGAAGGTGAGCTACAAAAACGCCCCATTGACAATCTCCACATCTGCAGCTGCATTTTGAGCCCGATATCGGGCCGGCAGGCGACCGACACCCGCACGGCCACAAATTGAGGCTGCGGCTTTGCGGCCTACTCGCACCGAGACACGTGGTGCGGCTTGCATTCACAACGCGGCCTGCATTCACAACTCCCCTCTGCTTCCGAGCCAGAAACGACCCCCTATCTCTCCAGACCCTGACACAGTATCCTGGACAACACTAACTGCTCAGGATAAGGGGAAAACAAAGCCCATGAAAAGCCCGGCCTAGCACTCCTCCATGATGGAGGCCTGAAACAGCGGCACAGGACCCAGCGGTGAGCATCAAAGCCATTAGGAGCACAAGACACTCACACTACGGGGAAAACCAACGGCACCCCACCCCAATCCCCCTCCAGGTCCCCGAGGGACAAGGAGACTCAAGGGGGCTACAATATACCGGAGATGTTCCGGTCCCAGCCACGCGATGCCCAGGCCCCAGTACGGGCCTCCACAATCTCCGCGCCCCCTACTCGCACTCCCAGCCTCAACCCCCCAAATGGACATGTGGCATCCCAGCCCGCTGCCACCCCTACTCACCCACAATCTAGCCACTTCCAGCCCTTAAACCTACAAGACCTTAGAATGGTGGCGGACGATATCAAGGCCACATTAGCGGCAGCCATCATGGACTTGAAGCAAGGCCTACAAACTGTGGCCACTCGCATAGACAGCATAGAAACCACCACAACACGCCATGATATGGAGCTACATCAACTGCAGTCCAAAGCAAGCATACACGATACCCAACTCAGAAACCTCCACCGCCAAGTCGAGGACTTAGATAATCGTGGTCGCAGACACAACATCCGAGTAAGAGGTATACCAGAGACGGTAGAACCAGCCAGGATTACTCAAGCCACCATATCCATATTTAATGACCTCCTAGGTCGTCCACCAGAAACTCCCATTGACTTTGAACGTCTACACAGGGCACTAAGACCAAGAGGCAGAGACTCTGACCCACCCGGGGATGTCATTTGCCATATTGTCAACTACAGACTTAAGGAAGACATCCTAAGAAATGTGAGGCTATGCCGCTCACTCCTGTACCAAGGCACAGAAATCAAAATCTTCCAAGACCTATCTCCAATAACTTTGAAACACAGGAAAGATCTTCGCCCCCTTTTGGAAGAACTTTGCACAAGGAACATGCAATATAAATGGAAATTCCCTTTCTGCCTATTAGCATCACACCAAGGTCGCACAGCCCAACTCAAAGTCCCGGAAGACCTCTTCACTTTCTGTGAAACACTAGACATTCCCAGAATAGAGGTCCCCAACTGGTACAGTGATCTACAAGGCACACAATTGCCCCTTGCCTCGTCCATGGAAACGTTTCCTGTCAGGGATGATTTCCATCTCAGGAGGAGAAGATCCCCATCCCCACGGCCTCAAAGAGCCCCTGGTCCCAGAAATGAGACTTACACCAGCCCTACGGCGTCCCCTATTCACAGGCACCCCCACCAAGAAATTGACGACTAGCAACCCTCCTAACAACTTGGTCCACCAGACTGGTTCCCATTTCAAAACCTGAATTCTTCTACGGAAGCAAAACTTCGGCTCGACCTGTATCTTCACCCCGAGGACACCTATCCCGTCTGTTTTTCAGCTTATTGTTCTTTTTAAAGCGGACCCAGCTTTCAAGGGACTCTGCGCCCCTTCAGAGATGGAACGCAGACCCATTTCCATACACATCCACTATATTGCCTTTATTGCCTTAATAACAGCCCTGTCCAGACGGTCTCTTCCAACATCCCCTGGATGTTATCAGAGCATAGACAGACCATCTTGGCGGCTCAATACTCCAGTAGAACTGAGGAAATCTCCCTCTCCTTTGGACTAATGAACATAATCCATATACCTCACACCACCTTCTGCCTTTCTCACTTAGGTACCCCGGTGTGGTGGTCAGGTATATGTGATCCTGAAAGTAACAGCCAAACTATTTTTTTTTTCTTCCTTCTTTTTTCCCTTCTCTTTTTCTTCTCCCTCTGCTCATTGCTCCTTCTCGTTCTTCTCTTTACCCTATATGTCGTTACAGATTATTCAAGATTTTTTTTTACAGAGGCGGGGACGTGCCTCCTCTCGGGGCCCGCTCTGCATGATCATGAGTTGCACGAACAAGGAAACTCACCCAACCAGTGTCTGAAGAGTCTGCACCTCCACAAGCACTAGACAATTAGGGCATCCAATACGCACATAAAGCCCAAAAACACACCATGGCGCTTAGACACGTGGACCCAACCCCGAGAGAAGGCGGGCCCTCTGCATCCTGCTCCGAGAGAGCAGACAAGAATTAAGGTATTTAGCGAAACTGTTTAAAATGTTCTACTGTTTATATCAAGTTAGATGTGTTATTTACAATTTCACATCTTCATTAGCTTCCTGAACAATTACCTTCCGGAAACTAATCACACATTTCTTATCCAAGAATGTGTGATATGCTTACCCAGACATCTCTCCCCACCTGACAACGTACGCCCAGGAACCAGTCAACATGCCCTAATAACTAAATTACAAACTAGCTAGAACCAAGAGCTCCCCATCTCTACCACTTTCCCCCCTTCAAAAGAAAATCACCAACAGCCTATCATAAAATTAAGATGCCTTAACAGTTCACGCACCCATCCCTCGTTCCCCACCCACCATCCACAACTTGCTCCTTCAATTATTCCCATCTACATAGCACCCACAGCCACCCTGGGTCCAAAGCCCTCCATTCATCTGCTACGCTCTAGCCGGCTACCAGACTCCCCCCACTCGGCTAAGTTTCCTGGTCCCTACTATTGACTGGAGACTTGGCCGACCCTGACCAGAAAAAGAAAAACACGCATTAGTAGAGTTTCCATTGTAAACCTACTACTGGTATCATTACCCCCTCCCCCCTCACACCCAACCCTTAATCTCAACTCCCCGACTCCTTCCCCTTCTCCCTCCCCTCATCTCTGCTTTTTCCATCCTAGTGTTCTACCTCCCCGCCCTACCGCTACCCCTCCCCCCCCCTCTTTTTCCTCCCCTTCCCCATCACTCTAATCTTAACTTTAACTACATCCCATTTTCGTCTCTACAACTTCGCTCTGTGGGTCCCTATTGGTCTCTCGGTTGTTGGCCTCATTTCATTGAACACACAATTCATTATACAACATATTAGTCACTCCCATTCCCAGTACACAACAAGTCAACTACGAAAACCCACTAACTCAGGATATATCTATCCACCCCAGGCACAATGGCCACTCCTGTTCCCCTAACAGACCTATCTACACTTAAAGTGATATCTCTTAACACAAAAGGCCTAAACATACCTGAAAAACGTAATAAAGTCCTAGACATGATGCGTAAAATGAGAGCAGACATCATTTTCTTGCAAGAGACGCACTTCAGGTCTGAACACATCCCCAATATAACCAATAAACCCTTTACAACAGCATACCACGCATCCAATAGTCATGCAAAAAACTAAAGGAGTAACAATTCTCATCTCTAAAAATGTCCAATGGCAGCTGACGGACTCTCTCATAGATAACGATGGGAGATATGTTTTTCTCAAAGGCCATATAGGACATGCCCCCGTTACGCTTGCCAATGTCTACAGTCCTAACTCATCACAGGTCGCCTTTTTTAAGACACCTCACACAGTCACTAGTGGCCTTCCAACAGGGTCTTACGATTCTTGGGGGGGACTTCAATGTAGCCCTATATCCCTTACTTGATACCTCCTCCAACACCTCCTCCATTCCATATAAAGCTCTTCATCAAATTAAAACTCAGCTACAAGAGTTATCCCTCCACGACTCCTGGCGTACTCTTTACCCCAACACGAAAGACTACACATACTTTTCGCCCCCGCACAACAGATACTCCAGGATAGACTACCTATTTGTATCCCAGAAAGACTTACACCTCCTCTCCCAAGCGACAATCGAACCAATGGTAATATCAGACCATCACCCAATTTCAATCACCCTGACTTTACCCGAAGAGCGCACCCTTACCAAAATCTGGAGACTAGACCCTTCTCTACTTACGAATGAACAAGACAGAACCCACATTAGAAACAGTCTTACACTGTTCTTCTCAGAAAACGACACGCCTGACATCAACCCTCTCACATTATGGGAATCGCACAAAAGTGTAATTAGAGGTCGCTTCCTTGCCTTAAAAGCCACACAGAGAAAAAAACAAACAAAAAACCATAGATGACCTGCTCGCTAAAACACCTAGAAAAAGCACACAAAAGATCCCAATCAGACCAAAATTGCACAGACCTGACACACGCTAGAGAAAGCCTAAGAGACAAGCTAGATCGCAAAATTAGACGTAAATTTACTCTAAGCCATAAACTCTTCTATGAATTCGGCAACAAATGCAGCAAATACTTAGCCTGAGCTATCCAGAAAAAAAAAGCATCTACGATGGTTCACTCTATTACAGATGCCCAGGGAAAGTCCTTTAATAAAATCACTGACATAGCCTCCCAATTTGAGAAGTTCTACACAGGCTTATACAACCTCCCTACACAAGGCGAGAACCCCAAACGCCAATCGACCATACATGAGTTCCTTCTCAAATATAGTCCTACCCCACTGACCCCAGAGAAATCGCAAGAACTAGAACAACCGATTTCAGACACAGAACTCAATAAAGCACTGACCCAGACAAAACCAGGCAAAACCCCAGGCCCAGACGGCCTTACAACGTCATACTACAAAACCTTCTCAGACATACTCTCGGCCCCTTTCCGGAAAGCTTTCAATTCAATACACACTTCAACTCTCCCTTTTAACCGACTGCTAGAAGCTCATATCTCGGTCATCCCCAAAACAGAAAAAAAACACAACATCGGTTGCCAGCTACAGACCAATTTCCTTGCTGAATGTAGATATCAAGCTATTTGCTAAAATCCTGGCCAATCGCATTCTCCCCCTCTTACCATCGCTCATCAAAAATTACCAAGTCAGTTTCATACCCGGTCGCGAAGCTAGGGATAATACTATCTTGGCGATTAATATTCAACACTGGATGCGCTCTACAGCCACCAGAGGCTTTCTCCTATCCCTGGATGCGGAGTAGGCATTTCACAGGTTGGCCTGGGACTATATGGAAGTTACACTTAAACATATTGGCATTGGGCACAACATGCTCCGCTACATCATGATGTTATACTCAAGCCCCAAAGCCCAAGTAAGAGTCAATGGCCACCTGTCGGATGCCTTTTCCATCCAAAACGGGACTAGACAAGGATGCCCCCCTCTCCCCGCTCCTCTTTGTTATCACTCTGGAACCCCTCCTGAATCGTCTCAGAACAAACACAGACATAAAAGGCATAGAGATATCGGGCAAATTGTACAAAGTCGCAGCTTTTGCAAACGACATGCTTCTATTCTTAAGAGACCCCCATATCTCTCTCCCCAATCTCATAAAGGACCTTTCGCTCTTTCGGCAAATATCCAACTTAAAAATCAATACGACAAAATCATTTGCGCTCAATATCAATCTTCCTAAAGAAACGGTTAAACAGTGTCAGGAGAATTTTACATTCCACTGGAAACGATAAGATATCTAGGGATACAATTAACAGCAGACCCAACAAATCTCTATACAAAAAACTACCCACCCTTACTCAAAACGATCACAGAAGACCTACGCAATTGGGACAAACCCTTCTTCTCATTGTTCGGCAGAGTGGCGATCCTGAAAATGAACGTCCTCCCATGCATTCTTTTCTTGCTCCAAGCTCTACCGATCCTAATACCACAAACATTTTTCACAACCTTCAAAAAATGTTGTTCTGATTTCTTATGGGGAAGAAAAACCCCAAGAATCAGCTACATTCACCTGACCAAACCAAAAACAAAGGTGGGAATAGGATTACCGGACATTAAAAACTATTATTGGGCCGCACATTTAACCAGAATAGTTAACTGGACAGAACAAGTCAACCCAAGAAATTGGGTCCATGTCGAGAACGACATTCCGCTTAAGTCGATACCATGGATCATCATGCAACACACCCCCAAACCGCTCAAAGAACACCCACTTATTTGCACCTCCCTACACTGCTTCAAAGAAGAATGTAGGAAAACGAAAATATCTCCCAGCCCTGGTCCCCTCACTCCGATAAAACTCAATCCAGCTTTTCCCCCTGGCATGTCACATCACTTCTTGGAAGGGACGTGGCCATTCCCAGAAATAAACGCACACCACTTCAACAATGGCACTTTACTAGACAGGGAACACATCACAACAGCAGATCCAAATACCCCACTATCCCCTTGGCTATACTTCCAAATTTGCCAATTCATCAAATAAATTAACAAACACTCAGAGGTTTCCCGAACACTCTCCCCCTACGAGAAACTGTTCACAACCAGGTGAACAAAGACACCTCATATCTATTATTCACAATATGCTATTCTTGGGCATCCCCCCAAATTCGGGAATGGCATGCTCGCATTGGGAGGGAGATCTACAGGAAGATATCTCAGATGACCACTGGGAAAAAATCTTCTCAATGATACATAAAGGTTCATTAAATGTTGCAACTCAAGAAAACAGTTACAAACTGGCATTTCGATGGTACAGAACCCCTCACCTACTGCACAAATAAAACCACACGATACCTGAGACCTGTTGGAGATGCTCTGAATCCCCTGGCACTTTGTTACACATCTGGTGGAGCTGTCCACGTCTGCAACAATTTTGGACTCAAGTCCATGACCTGACCAACAGAATCTCCTCATACACTCTGAATTTTTCCCCAGCCCAATTCCTTTTGCACCACAGAAGTTTACCAGGACTAGAGTTGAGCGAACCTCTGGAAGTCCGGGTTCTGCTGGTCCGTCCGAACTTCGGGACAAAGTCTGGGTCCGGGTCCGGACGGAACCCGAACGATCGCACGGACAACGAACCCCATTGAAATCAATGGGGACCCGAACTTTTAGGCACAAAAATGGCTGTAACAAAGTCCTGGAAAGCCCTAGAGGGCTGCAAAAGGAAGTAAAATGGGGGTAAGGGTAGGGCAAGTGCCCTACAAAAAATGGGGACAGGGAAATAACTTTAAATATTTAAAAAAAAATAAAAACATAAAAAAAGCAAAAATGGAGGTGAATGTGGATCATCTTCAAACTGTGTCTGAAAAGTATTAATTAACGGTAGAAGCCATATAACTGTTCTAAAATCATCTTCAAACTAGGGCAAGTGCCCTACAAATAAATGGGGATAGGGAAAATA
>BLSH010278420.1:250698-261671 GCA_018402905.1 Glandirana rugosa
GTATAATACAAGGGACAGTTAGTTTACAAGAATTCGGACAGTTGAGAGGACCGGTTTACAAGAATTTAAAAAAAGAATCCTAATACAATCGTCAATAACGTAAGTGGGTTTCGTTCCGTTGTTCCTTCGATAATGGGTTTATAATGTTTCTAATACCCTTAGTCACCGTCGGGTGGGTACCCCCCGTAGGTCCGCGGCGAGGGGGGGGGGTTTTTTTTTTACAGGGGAAATTTTTTTTTTTTCACTAAAATAATTTTGAATGGTGCCTAGTTAACTCCTAGTAGTAACGGACATAAAACCCACAAAGTCAATGAAGAGCTGCGTCTGTCAGTGAACTCGGAGAAAAGGATTTTACGGTAAGTTTTAATAAAATCACTTTTTTTTTTTTAAAGGGGACATTTTTTTTTTGGGGGGGGGGAGCGGCGCCTGGATGCCCCCCATGGGTGGGCTGCCACTGATTCCCATAATCTTTGTAATATTTGGGTAATAGCTTCCTTGTTGCCTTGCTTTGGGTGAATGCAATAACTGCTAACATAATCCTAAGAAAAAAATTTAAGAACATTTGGCCAGGAGAGTTGACAGGCTTAAGAACATTTGATTGACAGGGAACATAATATGAGGGAGATTTCTTAATTGTGTGCAGTCTATGGAGACTCTTGTGCGAATAGCTGAACGAACCCTTAGCTGCATAGTTACATAGTTAGTCTGGTTGAAAAAAAAAATACAGAAAGTCTATCCAGTTCAACCAGTAAAATGTGGAAAACAAAACTTTTTTTTTTTTACAATCCTATATACACAATTCCATACCCACAGTTGATCCAGAGGAAGGCAAAAAACCCAGCAAAGCATGATCCAATTTGCACCAGCAGGGCAATAAAATTCCTTCCTGATCCCCTGAGAGGCAATCGATTGATCCCTGTGAAGTGAAACATATAGGAGTGTTATTATTACCACCGGTAAATGTGACAGGCTCCTCCTGGTTGTTAGGGAGCCCAGCACTTTCATCTCCCAGCCAGGGATTACCGAATGGCAGGTAAATATAAACAAACAGTGGAGAAAGAAGTGAAGCTCCTAGGAAATTCATATCAGGCCCTTTAGATCTGATATGGATTTTAAGGCAGAACCCATTAAAAAAAAAAAAAAAATCCCATACCAGGCTCTTCCAGTCCGCTATGGATTATAAGGGAGAACCACATGCCAAAAACAAGAAAAAAGTGTGAGGTCCTGCAAAAATTCAAACCAGACTTTTATCCAATCCTCATTGACCAGAAAATGGGGGACGTGCATACGGCTCTCCCTCCCTGAATCATACCAGGCCACATGCCCTCAACCAGGGGAGTTACCTTGCCATATTGATAAGGACAAGTGCCTCTACCCCACAATCCTGACCTGGTGGTGGTAGGGGTGTGCAGGTGAAGGGCTTATCCCCCTTTTTATTTTTTTGGGGAATGAGTAGGCTATGTACCCCTTATTCATACACATTGGGTATCTCGGAACTCCCTATTTTTAAAAGGAGCTTCCAGATTCCAATAAGCCTCCTGCCTTCAGACTCCCACAATCAATGTGCCAGGTTTGGGGAAGATACCCTTGTCCTAAACAACATAGGGACAAGGTGCTTTGCCAAGGACTCAGCACGCATGCTCTTCCACCCCTTTCTTGGCCACCCAGGCTGCATGTTCAGGTAAGAGTTTTTTTCCTGTTTTTTCTTTTAATGGGGTCCCCATTAAAATCCATACAAGGGGGCGTGGCCTGGACGTGGAGCCGAGCAGATGCAGGAGAGAGGAGCTCCTGGCATCCGCATTCAATCCGGCGGAATCCTTCAACCAGGGACCTGGGTAAGAGGCATCCTTAGTCGATTTAGCCTCCCCGTCCCTTCCACTTCATCCTGGGCCCTCTATTCCGCGGATCGGACGCTACGGTCCGCGGCATCAAAAATCGAGGCCCAGCTTTGCGGCCTACAAGCGGCGATACAGCCTGCATCTTCCACGGCCCCTAATCTTCTCCATCGCCCTTCCTGGCCTCACTGCACACCATCCTGGGGGTTACTATCCACAGTTGAGTGCACCCTAGGCACCCCTGGACGTGTGGAGACTGAGGGGGTGCTGGGAGGAAGGACGGGGCCTGTCTGAGTTGAATAGGCCGCAAATATACTGGACTGTACACTTCCCTACCTGACCTGCTCTACCCCACAGGTTGCCAGTGTGAACCTTAGCATACCCCAGGAACTTTTATACTACCCACCCAGCACACAAACTCTGCCTGCCCTGGGACCTCTAGACACAAGGTCTGAAGTCACTAGTACAGTGTAACACTCAGATATCATCCAGGTCCTGTTGCTCTATCCTGCAATTGATAAGATCAGAGTAGAAATATACGAAGGTCCAGGCTTCTGCATTCGTCTGATAAGTTTACTGAGAATATCATCTATGCATAGGATCACAGCAGAATGGGTGTGATAAGTGAGTTTACAGGAGAAGGGGCTTTTATGCTAAAAGTTACAATACAAGTCAATGTAGGGCACAGGCCCAAATTTAAGACAAACAAAGTATTGAGAAATAATGAGAAATAATGAGCGGAAAACAGCATACGTGACAGTTTGGCCATAACTATAGGGCATCTAAACAAACGTCAACTTTATCATAATAAATAATTTCATGTCAAAATCATACTAATTAAAAGAATATGTGGTTAGGGGATTTTTGGACATCATAATATCTGTTTCTCAGAAATGACCTCAACAAACAAAGATGTCCAGCCAAATCCATATTTGCCCTAACTAGAGGTTATTGTGACATGCTACACAGGATACAAGGTACAAACTGCTGAGATAATGGATAATGGACTCAGAACATTTTAACTGAGAATAAAGTTAATTTTATGCAGAAACAACTCTTTCAAAGGAAGAACTCTTCTTTGATAATCTTTTGCTGTAGAAACATCATTCTGACTCCATTTTGATTCTGCTCCTCACAGTCCCGCCTTTAATGTTCGAGCCATTAGACATCAGGCTTCCTCAAAGTCTTTAGGATGATCATCAGGTAAGCGAGCAACCATCTCATAAGCAGTCATCACACAGGCCCTTGCCCTTTCCCTTCGGGGCTCAAAAGGACGAGTATTAGTACAAGCATTTGAAATTACTTTCAAGCAACATTTAAACAAAGCAGATGAACACTTAACTAAGAGAATAATAAACACAATGAATCCAATGATATATAGGATTCCATGTATTATACCAGAAAACCAACCTCCAATTCCTGAAAACCAGTTGAGTGGATTGAGCCATGAGAGCCAGCTCTCCCAGCTTCCATCAACCCAAGCAGTTTCAGTATGCTCTTTGTGAAAATCTAACTTTAACTTCTGCACTCTATCTATATGAGAAATGATAGCATCCTCAGCTCTTGTATCATTTCCAATACAATTGCAGCAAGCAGTTCCCACTATGATACACATTCCTCCTTGACTAGCAGTGAGATAATCCAGCACCAGCCGGTGCTGCAGAACCTCTTTCTTGATCATTTTTATCTCTGTGGCTAGTAGGACAAAGTTCTTGTCATAGAGGGCAGTAATATTATCCATGAGTTCAGCTAGATCAATGATGAAACTGAAAGCTTTCTTAATACAGCACCGGTTAACCCAGGGTATAGAAAATAATGGCTTAATAATGTTGTCTTGAGATTCTACACTCTTGAATCCATTGCTCTCTTTGGATTCCGCTATCACCATGCTCTCATCTGTTTCATCATTTTCACCCGCCTTTTGTCCCTCCTGTGGATCACTATCAGTCTCATCACCCTCACTGGTTTGAGTATCCTCTTCCATGCCAGTGTTGGATTGATCAGACAAATCTCTTCTAGGTAATATATGGGAAGGGACTTTATGCAACCGAGTTGCCTTAAACTCCTCATCATCCATATACCAGGTAGCAGGTATAATTCTTCCAAAATAACAAACACCCACTGCATTTAAAGGGATCCAGCTATAGGCCTTCTTTCCACAGATAAAGTAAAAACCTGGGGGAGCTGAACATGCTTTCTTAAAATGATACCCTTGTAAACACATTAACAACTTTAAATTGTTCTGTCTGGAATGTTGACGCTGTGTTAAGTTATGTAACTCCTCATACCGATTTGTACTCCAAGCTGTGTCCATACCATCAAACCAGTATCTAATTTGTACTTGCTCCATGCAATTGGAAAAACCTATGCTCCGTGTAGGAATAGGATAACCCTTTTCTACCTGTTCTGGTGTATATATCCGAGTAAAGTTGATACACACTGCAGGTGGTTGCATGGGCACATTAGTGAATAATAAAAATGAAACAGATCTGTCAGTCATTGCTGCACTAACCTCACCAAAGTGAGCGCTTTCCTCTATTTCTCTCAAGTTAATGGGTACCCCCAACAGTGGAATAGTCTGATGTGAGATAGGTGCATGTGTACATATCCAGCATTTGCTAATGTTCAGTTTCTTTGCGGCTTGTAAATGCATGGATATAAAAGAATTGAAGAAGGGCTCAGAAAACTTGGCATGGTATGTCTCTATTCCTCTTCGGGCCCGTGCTTCAGGGCCAGATTCAGTAAGTACAATTTCTTCAGAAATCCTAGTAGTTTTGTTCTTTGCAGAAACTTCATGCAGCTTACCTTCTAGTGTTGCCCATTCATACACCATGACGGTCAGCCATACTGCTATTCCTCCACAAAGGATGGTGCTCCACAGGGCGACATTCGGCCTTGGTCCCAGCAACGTCAGCTTCATGTTGCTTCCTTGCTCGTGAGCGAGTCAATGGAGGGGATGACCTAGAAGGCAAAGGTACAGAACAATACTTGCCGGTAGATACTTGGTCCTTGGTATCTACTGGAGGGACAGTTTTTTTACAATGGGAACCATGCACCCAATACTTATAGTTTTTAAGCTTTACAGCTGTAGGTGATACAAGAATGATCTGATAAGGTCCCTTCCACTTGGGAGATAAAGAAGTCCGGGGTGTGTGATTCTTGATGTACACCCACTCTCCAGATCTCAGTCCATGGGTTTTATCACATGTATCCTGCTTTCGCTCTGGAAAAAGTATCAGAAAATATGTTTGCCAACCTCTGAACATAGTCAATCATGGCATCCTGTCCAGTCAATAATGTTACTGTCTCTGGCAGCATTGGTGCTTTCCTGGGTGGTCTCCCAAACAGTATATCAAAGGGAGAGAGACCATGCTTTCCTTTTGGAGTGGTTCTGAAGGCTGTAAGTGCTATTGGCAAAACCTCTACCCAGGTGCCCTTTCCATTTACAGTCAACTTAGCCAGATACCTTTTCAGGGTCTGGTTACAGCGTTCTACCATTCCACTAGCTTGTGGCCTGTAGGGGGTGTGCAACTGTTGTTTCATACCCAACATGCGTGTTACTTCTGCCATTAGCTTATTATCAAAGTGTGGCCCTCTATCTGATGAAATTACTTCAACCACCCCAAATCTAGGGATCAATTCTCTTGTTAAGCATTTAACCACAGTCCTGGCATCATTTTTTCACAGTGACTAAAAGTTACCTAAACCTACCACAAGGGGGCATATCCGAAAAGTCAATTTGCACAATTTGAAATGGCTCTTCGGTTGAAGGAATGTGTTTCATAGGGCTCTGCACTGACTGTCCTATATTATTTGACATGTGACACATTCACAAATATTTTAGCAGCATAATTATAAATCCCCGAGCCCACCAGTGCCAATTAATCATCCTATCCCCTCCTGTTTTGAGACATGGCAAAGCCCATGGCTCAAATGAAACAAAATCAGAGTAACAATCCATCTGCTTTTAATAGCACCCTTCGCGCTTCAGGATGGTCTGTGGAGTGACTTTTCCTGTAAAACAGACAAAATCATTAAATCCACTGGTAAATCTTTTTCTAAAAAAAACAATATAGCAATGGCCATGAAGGGATACAACAATATGGCTTTTTTTTCCCTTTACTCCAGCATATTCATCAGACATAGCATTACTAGACAAAGAATTTCATGTAGATATGTGATCATCGATGTGCAAAAAAAAATTTTCAGGTTTCACAATCTTATATTTGTGTTATTGACAGATTAGGAGCTGATAAAATAACCAGATGATAATGTGTCAATCTTTCTATAGAAAAAATGTAGTTTTTATTCCCCATTTGAGCAGTGCTTATAGTATATGTGTGCAATGTAATATTAATTCATTACCCAAAACTATATCAGTAGTGTTACCAAGTATTCATGCCTCTGCCACTACTGTTTTCATACTTCCTGGTAATGCTCTAACCCCAGTGTTTAGCGGGTAACTGTAGTACCCTACTGGCCCATGTATGGCACAAAATATTTGTGTCAGTAACCCACAGGCATGTCCTTCTATTTTTGTAAAAACAAAAAAAAGAAAAGAAAAGCATTTTTTTTTTCCTTCAGGGAGGCCAAGAACTAGTACCTTAACTAGTACTTCAAGTAAAGCCTCCTTAAATGCTCAAACTTAAACTCTTAGATCAATGAGGTGTTTGTGGGCTTTTTGGAATATCCCTTCAATAAATCTCATAAAGGGCCAAAAATAGTAGAATATTTGGGGCACAAATTGCCTGCAATATCCCATTAACCCTAAAAATGCACTCAATTGCTTCAGTGTCTTTGGTATTTGTTGTTTAGCAATCACTTTCTTTCGTTTGTCAGTGAGTTGTTTAACCCTCTGTGAGACACAGTGACCTAAGTAAATCATGTACCATTTCCCTAATTGACAATATTCTTTCTCCAGTTTCATGGACTTATAGATCGGGTAAACAGTCATATTTGCCTAACTCCTAGAGGGATGACACCCTCCTGTAATGGCTCTTCTATGACCAGCCATATACCTTTCACTGACTCAGGACATAAAGGATACAGTTGAAGTGTGGGGATTGTAGATCCTAATGTAGGATATCTTTTTAATCTAATAGGGGAACTTCGAAGAATGTCAATGATAGTTTTTCCTTGTTGACAAGGCTATTGTTACCCCCATTTTCATTAATAAAACTATTTCTAGGAGACTGCAGGTTGAGCATAGTGATACAACAAATGAATGTTTTAAAATACTGACCTCCAATTCTTACCCGGAAAGGTTCAGTGATTTTTATTTTTTTTTCGTTTCCCAATGATTACATTATTCATTACTCATTCCTACCAAAGAAACTTGCTGATTCAAAATAGGAAAATTGGCATCACAGATATATATATCAAACTCTTAGATGAACCTTTATCTACTAAACATTCAAATAGATTTGTTCCCAAAATTAAAACAGCAAGCTCAAAGGAACGAATGTGATATTCATTACTTAAATCACTATGCAACAGTCTCTCAGTCCATACGCTTACATTTGAAACAAATATTGTTAGCCGTAAGGGTTTTATCACTGCTCTGTATGATCATTTGCCTGGAACCTAGCCCCCACCCTTGGGATATTTCTGTCCTCTCATTGAGGATAGATCTCAGGTATGGGACTTTCTAAGGAATCTCAAAGATTCTTTATACAATTTCTACTAGTACTCACGTCAGTTTTTTTTTCTCTCAGTCAGGAGCGTCAAGCTCATATTCCTATCTGACTTCCTATAAACAACTCTCTACACAACTATTAACCAGATCATGTCTAGTTAAATCAGCTTCTTATTAAGGAATCCACCCGTGTGTCTCCTTAAACCTATTCCAATATTCTAGCGCATTCTCTCCTGTCTCTCTTGTATTACTTCCATTAACATTCGCAAATCCTAACCTTTATCAAAAGTTGTATTAACCCAATCACGTAGGATTTCAACCAACCTATTAACTGTCTGTTCATACGTAATATCTGCTACACCGACTTCCCTCTTAATTATGCCCTGCTCAACTGCACCTTTTTGCTGAGCATACACCTTCCAAACATCCACTTACTTATCAGGCAAAGCACAGTCAATCAACATTCACATTTACTTCTGACAGGCATTTTCTTAACCCAGGGTTCCTGGCTTATGAATTACATATTGTCAGTCTGCATAAACTTTCTCCATATTACTCCTTTTTTTTTTTCTTCTCTTTACTAACTCCTCATTACTAACTCCTCATCCCTCCTCCCTTTGGGAGTGAGTGGATGCAGCTGCTGCTCCATGTCTTTTATACAGCCAGACAAAAAGTAATAACGTCATTAACTATTTCATAACTCTTTTAGTTGTTCCATAGGAAATTATGGCAGACTTGTTATAATTATCAATCATAATCTATCATACATTCCAATTTCTTCACAATCATACTGATTTACTAATATGTTAAACAATGCATTGTCTTTATAAATATTGTAATTATAAAACAAGCTGTTAAGTGGCTCTCCTCTAAAAGGAGGTGGTTTATTGTCTTTCCTTTCATCCAAACATTCAATACCCCCACAATCAGACAATCGGAAAAGTAAATTAAACAAGGCATCAATCACAGGAGTACTCAGCGATCCTTCTGGTGGCCACCATTTAGTCGGATCTTGCTTGTACTCCTTGCGAGTGATTTTACACCATTTCTCATGGTGTCTTAAAGCCTCCGGCTCCCCATTTACCATCATCCTAAGGATGGGAGCGCCGGGGTGTAATTTAGCAATATTTAATCCAGTTTTCTTTGCTATTTTTACTAATCTATTAGCATTTGTTTTAGTAATACCATAGTTAGTCATTAAAGGGAGAATTTCTTTTCTCCACATGTTTCCCATTTTTATTTTATACCTTAATTGTAAATTCCTGAATTACGTTCTTACACAATGACAACAGTTAGAGCTCCGGGACTTAGAGCCCTAGTTTCTACTTATACGACTGTGTACCAGCAGTCCAGTACTATTCTCAGGGGTCCCCTCTACCTGTCCTTCCTTCGAGAGACGTCTCTTCTCGAGTTTGATATGGTTAGCTCCGAGCAAATCGCCCTATATCAACGGACATACACACAGCAGGTCATGCATGCACTGTGGCTTACTCCCTGTCGGACAAAACTGCCCCGGGACCACAGCTACACACAAAAAAAAATCACACACACAAAAAAAACACAACATCCACCAACTTCTATTTACCCTATAGAAAGTGTGGTACCTGCTTATTTACGTCCCTACATAAAGTCTATGTCTGTTGTCATGGTGAAATGGTAATACAGAAAAACAGAGTACTCATCATAAACAAAATAACAGAATATTCTTATAACAGATATTGTCAGCAATCATGCACAGACTGAATGCAATTTTAAAATAAAGGAAACGTGCTACCTTCTGTGGCCGCACAACTCATCCGACACCTCATCCGCACAGAAACAGACACATCATATTTGAGAAAAATATCTCTCACCTTTGGCGCCAGTGTGGTCCCTCCTGCTGCAGATGAGGTGAAGGCAGAGGTGCGGTCAAGAAGACACGAGTAGGGGTCACCACTGATAAGATCAGAGTAGAAATAAACGAAGGTCCAGGCTTCTGCATTCGTCTGATAAGTTTACTGAGAATATCATCTATGCATAGGATCACAGCAGAATGGGTGTGATAAGTGAGTTTACAGGAGAGGGAGCTTTTATGCTAAAAGTTACAATACAAGTCAATGTAGGGCACAGGCCCAAATTTAAGACAAACAAAGTATTGAGAAATAATGAGAAATAATGAGCGGAAAACAGCATACGTGACAGTTTGGCCATAACTATAGGGCATCTAAACAAACGTCAACTTTATCATAATAAATCATTTCATGTCAAAACCATACTAATTAAAAGAATATGTGGTTAGGGGATTTTTGGACATCATAATATCTGTTTCTCAGAAATTACCTCATCAAACAAAGATGTCCAGCCAAATCCATATTGGCCCTAACTAGAGGTTATTGTGACATGCTACACAGGATACAAGTTACAAACTGCTGAGATAATGGATAATGGACTCAGAACATTTTAACTGAGAATAAAGTTCATTTTATGCAGAAACAACTCTTTCAAAGGAAGAACTCTTCTTTGATAATCTTTTGCTGTAGAAACATCATTCTGACTCCATTTTGATTCTGCTCCTCACACAATTAACCCTGGCTGTCCCCCCTTTGTTTTGGACCCCCCCCCCCCCCCTCTGAAGATCCCCAATACTGATAGCTCAATTATAAAGACCCCAAGAGAGGAAGGACTAATTATGCCATTTTAAAAAGAAATTTGTCACATTAGGGAGTCGCTTACACGGTGTAATGCCGATTGGCCCACACTAAGCAGTATTCGGTGAGTCAAGGAGAGTTCACAAGGGCCTACAGAAGATTAATTATTTGCATTCGCTCATAACCATTATCTATTTCTGCGTGCATGCCGACAGCTAAAAAATCAGGTTCCAGTCGGCCCCAAAAGGACCTTACCAACTACCTCTTAAGATCTTCACAGAAACAGAAAAAGATGTCCCAAAACAGTTCCAAAGCTCAACCGCCTGCCACCGTAGCAAAGGCACAGCTCTTTTCGGCCTCAACAAGCGACTACTCACCACATTTAACCAAAGCAGATCTAGACACGAGCCTGTCCTCTATGTTTGAAAAATTAGCTGACAAAATACAGGTTGAAATCAGAAAATCCACTAATACTCTCACACAGGAGATTGCAACTTTGGGAAGTTACACGGAAATTTTGGAGACAAAACATGACAAGCTCTCGCTTGCACATAACGACCTAAGAAGGGAATTTGAGACATTGTCTGAAAATTTTGCACTAGTACAAACGCAATTAGAAGATCTAGACAACTGCAACCGCAGCAACAATCTCCAGATACGCGGAGTCTCAGAGACAATTATAGAACTGATGCCCGCCATCCTTAAAATTTTCCAAAAACTAGTCCCAGACAAAAGGGCATCTGCTTTTACTTGTGATTAGTGTTAAGCGAACCCGGACTGTAACGTTTGGGTCCGTACCGAACTTTCGGGTGTCCGGGGCACGGACCCGGACATTTCAAAAATCGTTCGGGTTCGGTCCGGGGTTCTGCTATTTTA